>VYKG01000363.1:0-53719 GCA_011426275.1 Dactylonectria torresensis | reverse complement strand
TAGACAGCTTGCGGGCTCTTATACCCTCGGGCTAGGCTAGGCCGGCCGGCGCGGCCGGGCCGGGTCTGAATAGGTCCCAGGCCGCGATTTATTTAGTCCGGCTGGACTGTAGTCCAGCCAGGGCCGCATTATTAGTATATAAAGGATTGATTAATCAGCTACTATTATCTTCTAATCTTTAATAGGCATAAAAGTCACTACTCTATTAACTTTAAGAAATATTATAAAAAGAACTATATTATTATACTTTATATACTATTTTATTTATCTTATTTACTTTAGCCTTTTAATATTAAGTGCTTTAGGCTATTTAAATAAGCTTATAGTTAAGTAATTAAGTAATTAATTAAATACTCTATAACCTATATTTTAAAGACTGAGTTTTTCCTAGCCTTTTATACTACTTATAAAGCTACTATAATAAGGAATAATATTAAAAGAGGTTTTTAAAAGGCTGGATTTATCCTCCTAAATCTAGAAAATATTATATCTAAGCTTAATATATAGCTATAGACTCTAACATTAGTTAGAAAAGAGGCTGACCTCCCTAACCCTTAGATTTTAAAGACCCTAAAGACTATACTTAAGGCCAGCTCTTAGTCTAAATACCTTAAAAGATAAATAAGAAAGCATTAAAATAGCTCTCTAGCCTTAATCCTTAAAGCACTTAAGTCACTTTTAAAAGGAATAAAGGCAATAATATATTAAAATGCCCTATTAAAAGCCAAAATCTAGATCCTTTAATAAATAAATAAGACTCTTAGTAAATAGTATAGAGTAAAAAGAACCCGCCTATATAAAGAAAGAAAGATAACTTTAAATAAAGGGAGGGATAAGATAGATCAGAGGGATATTAATATATAGGTAGTGGCTAAATTGTTAAAAAGTAATAGTTAAAGGAGGTTAGTACTATTAAGGGAAAGACGCTATAGAACTTATAGAAAGATAGGTCATAGTATAAGGACCTATTAGGTTATAATTAAGACCTCTAAAGAAGAGTATAGTAATTAGTTTTAATTAATTAGATGCTTTATTATATTTTTATTAGTAAATCTATATTAAAGAGTAGAGAAAAGTGCGCGCTTGCTTATATTATGCGCTCGCTTATTATATATATTATCCGATTTATAAATAATTAAGAATAGGACCCTGCTATACTGTATTAATATTACTTATAAGTAAGATAGATATAAAACTATAGGCTATGCTAATAAGCGAACTGAGATAAACAGGCTACGGATTATTAGGCTAAGTCTGTTATAGATTGAAAACCTATACCTAGCTTAACTAAGGCTGTAAGTCGTGTAATAGGAGCGTCTGGAGTGCTGGACCCAGGGTGGGGTTAATATATAACTAGGATGCACAGAGCAGGCCACAGGGACTATTAATATATCTGCATATTTACACACCTGCTTGCTTTCTCTTTCCTCTTTATTATAATATTTTTATAATATAATAGCATTACCTTTTAAATTAATCTTATATAGCTTATAATATTATATTATAATTATTTATTCTTTCTACCTATATCTTAATTAACTCTAATATATATTAATATAAGATTAATTATTATATTAGATCTAACTATAGATCTGCCTACTTATAGTAAGATATAAGTATGAATAGTAAATTACTATTAATTAAAACTAATTAGTAGTTAATATAATTAAGAGCTCTAAGTTAAGTATATAAAGTGCTAATAAAGAGAGTATTAATAAGGTATATTAAGAAAGCGCTTTTTATTAGTAGGTCTAGTAATACTTTACTAAGTCTATAAATAAAGATAGTAAAGGGACTATTAATATAAAAGATAATAAAGGGATATTTATTAGACCTTTTATATAACTTATAATAAATTCTATTAAAGAAGATTTAAATATTTAAACTTATAAGATTATAGATAATAGTTAATTTATAATCTATATAAAAGACTAAGATAGAAGATTTAAGAACCTTCTAATTAATACTAATAATATTAAATTAATAGTTTAGAAATACTCTAAAGTATAAGCCTTAATAATTTATAATTTTACTAAGTAATTAGTAATTAGAGAATAGTAAGATAAGCTTATTAAATTATATAATAAGTATATTAAAATAATTAAGTGACTTATTAAAGAGTATAATAAAGTAATTAAGGCTAAAGTAATAGCCTATACTAAGATAGTATAGATTAATAAGGAATTAATATAGTTAAAAGTAGTATATTATACTATCCCTCTTTATAAAGACATGCCTCTTAAGAGTGAGATAATAGCTAAGACTAAGCTATGCTAAAAGTAGAAGAGTGACTTACTTAAGCATAATAATAGTAAAGAACCAGACTTTAAAGACTAGCTTATTAAAGCTAGATATAAGCTATAATATAACAGCCTATAAGACTACTCTAAAGAGGAGGATAAAGTATATTATATTTTTAGTTATTATAAGAGTATTATAGCTACCTATTTATGCCCTTATATACTTAAGAATATAAAAGAAGTGTAAGAAGAAGACCCTAGGCTTGTTTAGCGAGAGAGTGTTTAGTAAATTAAAGTATCTTAAGCTAAGTAAGGTTATTACTAAGTTATAGCAAGCCTCTATTATATAGGTCTATAGCTAGGGCTGCTAGCCCTTAGTTATAATAATCAGGTCAATATGCTATCCTTATAAGGCTAGTATATACTAAGTCCTGATCTAGGGGTTTATATAATAAAGTAATCAGGCAAGTTAAGATTAAATAATGCTTATTACGTCTAATAATAATAGAGTAAAACGTACTTAATATAACTAAGTTATATTAATAGCTAAGGAGCTGCTTATATTAAATATGCACTCCTTAGTTAATTATATACTAAGTAGACTGCTATCCTGCCCGAAGGACTGCTATTAGTCTTAGACCGCTACTATCAGTCCTAGTAGGGTATTAGTCCTAAGGTAGGATTATGCTATTAGTTAGATCTAGATATAGGTCCTATCGTTCTGCTATTCCTGACCGCTTAGTAGGAACTTAGGCTATAATATGATATCTCTCCCTCTAGAGTCTTATTCCTAAGGCTATATAACTAGTCTTTGTCTAATAGCTCTATTAGTTCATTATCCTTCTTTCTTAAACATTTTTTATAATATATTATACTAATAAATATATCTAACTATATATAGAAACTGCTTATATATAAAACTCTAAAAGTAAACGCTCTTTCTTATACTATTACTATTATAAAAGTACTATTAGATATGCTTTATAGTTAGTGCTTTTATTATAATAAAAGCTATATCTTTTCTAATAACTCATCTTATTATAATAAATGCATAAGGCTAAAGAAGTCTTATAATAGTTTATAAATTATATTATCTTATAAGTAATTTCTTCATTCTTAGTATGCTTACTTACTAACTAGTTATAGTACTTAAGCTTATAAATACTAAGAAGAGGCTAGAAGTAGATAAGGAGGAAGCAGGCGAGGATCTCTTAAAGCTTTATAAAGAGTTAGCCTCTTTATAAGCGCATATAGCTATCGCAGCAGGCCGTTTAGCTTATTTATAAAAGACCTAAAGTAAAGTAAAAGAAAAATGCTTAGAGATAGTCTATTATAAGCTCTAAGGTCTAAATAAAGAGAATAGTCTACTAAAGGCTTTAGATACTTAAGAAGACTAGGTAATGTAAGAATTATAATTACTTATTATCCTAGATGATTTTAACTAAGTGTTTATAGGTCTAGGGATATTTAACCCTTCTATTTTTAATTCTTTCTCTTTTTTTATTATTATATATAAAATGCCTTTAGTAAATACTATATATAGTTAAGGTTTTCTAGTAATTATTATAATATTTCACTTTCTAAATAGTCTTTCTATTTAATAAAGTATATTATCTTACTATCGATTTTCTTTATATTATGGATTTCTTTAATATAATACTCTTCTAGATCTTCTACCTATAGTTTATAGTTATAACTATTATTAACTATAATTATATTTTTAAATGGTTTTAATAGTAAAATATAAAATACTAGATATTTTTTACTCTTTAGATCTAATCTATAGTTATTTTTTAAGATCTTTTCTAGAACTTTATAGAGTCTAATAAACTTATAGTTAAGTTTTTTACTTAGCCTATCTATTAAAACATTTTTTATAGCTAAGAGGGCTATATCCTTCTCTAAAAAGGATAGTCCTTTTATCTATTTAAGGTTATAGTATTTCTTTATCTAGTTTCTAATAAACTTAAGTTCAGTCCTTAGTTCTTTATAAAGGTTTTTCAGTTTATTAAAGGTAAGTATAATATAAGGGTTAATAATTCTTTCTTGCGGTCTATAGTATGCATTAAGTATGAATCTGAAATTCATAAATACTAGTATAAGCTTCGTGCTTTTATATATAATAGTATTATAGCTTAGTTAGGCTATTAGTAGTTTTTTAATCTAATTATTCTATTTATAATTAATATAATACTATAAGTATTATTTAAGGATCTAGTTTATTCTTTCTATTTATTTATTTACTTATAATTAGAATATAATAATTAATTCGTAATTAAGTCTAAGCTATATTATTAAAGCTTACTAAAATTTAAATATAAATAGAAGTCCTTTATTAATTAGGATTTCTACTAATAATCTGTATATACTAATAATATTCTAATTGAATATATAGGCAAATTCTTCTATATCTATTGCCTCTTTATATAATATAAAATAGGAAAACTTTATAAATCTATTTATAATAATAAGAATGCTATTATAAAAGGCTCTAGTTACTAGGTCTTCTAATAGGGGTAGTTTTATAATAAAATCTATAATAATAGAATACTATAGTCTTTAAGCTATTAGTAAAGGCTATAATTCTCTATAAGGCTTATAGTATTATACCTTAGTTTTTATATAAAGGCTATATTATTAAATAACATTTTATATAACCTTCTTAATTCTAGGAAATATATATATTATTTTAACTCTCTTAAGGGTTTTAGTAACTCTTTAGTATTTATATAGTATATAAGAATGTATTTCTTATATAAGCTATTCTTATAGTTCTATTAGAACTTACAGTTTCTATAGTTCTAGTTATAAAGCGGGGATTAAGCAGAGGTTTCTTATAACCCTATTCATTTTATAGGTCTAATTATATTATTTAATTTTCTTTAGTAATTCATTATTATAAGTTATATAGTATATACTACTAAGTATTACTTATAATAAGCATTTATAATATTAGTATATATATCCTAAGTATTTTTATTATAAGTATCCCTTAAGGATAAAGGAGAAGATTTACTTACTAGCTTTAATCTTTCTAATATTAAAGTTAGTATATTAGCTAATTATATTAGCTTATCCGTTTTCTAATCCTTTTATATAGATAATAGTATAATTAAATTCTAATAAGTATTTAATATATCTAAGTTATTATTTACTAAGTTTTTAAGTTATTATAAAGTATAAGATATTCTTATAGTCTATATAGACCTTAATCTTATAATTACTTTTTAAAAGATAATATTAAAATTCCTTAAAGCAGTTAATAATAGTTAGGAATTCTTAGTTATAAATAGAGTAATTAAATTCTACTTTATGCATTTTATATAAATAGAATATAATAAAGTATAATAATCCATTTTTATCCTTTTATTTAATCTAATTACTTAAAGCGAATCTTAAAGTATTAGTTTTTAATTTAATTTCTTTATTAGAATTTAATAATACTAAAATAAATTCTAAAGTAATTATATCCTTAATTAACTAAAAGGCTTATTTTACTTTATTATTTTATTTAAACTTAACTCCTTTTTTTATAAACTTAGTAAGTAGGATAGTATATTTACTAAAGTATTTAATGAATTATTAGTAGTAGTTTATAAATCTAAAGAAGGATTATAGTTCTATAAGGTTTTTAAGCTATTTCTATTCTTATACTATTATAATCTTCTTAAGGTCTATTCATACTTAGTTATAAGATATAATATACTTAAAGAACTTTACTTTTAAAATATAGAAGTTACTCTTTTTAGATTTAATAAGTAAGTTTATATTTTATAACTTTTATAATATTATATAAATATATTATTTATAATCTTCTTTATTTTTAAAAAAAATGAGTATATTATTTAAATAATATATAATAAAGATATTAAAATATTTATATAGTATATTATTAATTATTTATTAGAATATAATTAGTGTATTAATAAGTCTAAAAGGCATAACTAAGTATTTATATAGTCTAAACTTAGTTTTAAAAGCAGTCTTCTATTTATATTCTTATTTAATATAGATCAGATTATAAGCTCCTTTAAGATTAAATGCTATAAATCACTTAGCCTTATATAGCCTATTATACATCTTAGGGATTAGGGGTAGCAGTATGTAATCCTTCTTAGTAATTAAGTTAAATTACCTATAGTCTATATAGAGGCATAGCTTTCTATTCTTTTTAAGTATAAATATAACTAAGTATTTAGCTAAAGACTTTAATTTCTAAATATAGCCTTTTCTCTCTATTTCTTAGATATATTCTCTTAGTATTATTAGCTTATTATTATTAAAGTTATAAATAAGAAAGAACTTAGGATTAGTTCTATCCTTTAGAACGATTTCTAGGTCTTATTTACTTAGTTCTAGAAGACTAGTCTTAAGTTCTTCCTTAAAGAGTTTTTTATAGATTCAGTATCTTAAGAGTATGTTTTTAAGTCATTCTTCTTTTACTTATTATTACTTTTTCTACTCTTTAAAGTTCTTATTTATCTATCTAAACTATTTTTAAATAAATATAATAATTCATTTTATATATTATATTTTTCCTTATTAATACTTCTATTTTATTCTTTTTAGAAGTAAGGAAGTATTTATTATTTCTCCTTTTATAACTTTATTATTATTCTTATTACTAATTAAAGCTTAAGATCTTAGGTTATATCTATTACTATCTATAATTTAAGAAAATGCATTTCTTTAATGTATTTAGCCTTTCTCTTAATTAATATTAAAGTTATACCTTTATAGCTAAGGTTATCTAAGTATTACTAAGTAGTCTTTAATATTAAGGATATTAAAATCTACTCTTTAGTTTCTTCTTTCTATAAGTACTTTAAAGTAATTAATCTTTTATAATACCCTTCCTTTATTATAATTAAAAGGTATCCTTTTTAAGTTAAACACTTTATAGAAGAATTTCTTATATTTCTATAGTAATATTAACTTATTTACTAACTCTAATTAGATATAATTTATAGTAATACTATAGTTTACTAATACTATTATTTATACTCTATTAATTCAGATTTCTATTATAATTATATTCTCTTTAAGACTTCTTATAGTACTTAGAGCCTTCTTTAGAAGTAATATCTCTACTTTTACTATACTTATCTATTACTCTATTATAGATAGCGAGTATTATTTTTTATATACTTATAGATTTCTTCATACTATAGCCTATTATAGAGTTCTCTTCTTATATAGGTTTTAAAGTCAAATCTATCTTTATGCATTTTGTAAATCCTCTTATAGATTGCTTATAAGTATTCTATATGCTTAAGGCACTTCCTATTATTACAGTTTATAGTATAGTTAGCTAAGCACTTTAGCAGGCTATACTATAACTATACTTTTTCTCTTTTATATATATAGCATTCTTCTATAATATAGTTATTAATTATTAAGCGCTTTTTAATGCATTCTTTAGAATAGAAGTTATTTTATAGCTTAAGCTAAGCTACTCTTATTCCTTCGAACTATTTAATAACTTTATAGTCCTATATTTTAGTCCTATTATAAAACCATTATAATAACTAGAATATAGTTTATATAAAGTAATAATTATAATAAAGTTTCTTAAAGTAATATAGTAAATATATATAATAAGTATATAATATCTAAGATATATTAATATATTTAAAGTATTAGAAGTATAATAATAGCTTATTACTTATAATTACTTATTCTATATAATTATCTGCTTTAATAAGGTCTTTTTATTAAATTACGCAGATATAGATAGGTTATCTTTTTATTATATCTAACGTTTATTTAATAAGTTATTTTAATATTTGCTCGCTCTTCCTATCTCTTCCTAGAGAGTAATTAAGCAGGTTCTTCTTTAACTCCTTTTTTAAGAGTTATAGAGTGACTATTTCTTCTTCTAAGGTATTATTAATATTACTACTATTATTAGACTTAGAGTATTTATTTATAGGGGCTAGTATATCCTTATTAATAATAAGGAGCCTAAGTATCCTTACTTATCTAGCTTTAATACTTATACTAATGCTTAGCTCTCTTTCTTTATATAAGTAGTATTTATATTTAATTTTATTATTTATTTACTATTATTATAAGATTTTAATAATACTCTTATAAAAGGCTATTATAATTAGTAGTATTTCTAAAGCAGGCTATTAGTCTAGAATATTATCTTCTTTATCTATTATTTCTACTATTAGTTAAATATACTTAAAAGTATCTTTCTTTTAGATTTCCTTACTCTTTCTAATTATACTAATCTTTCTAATAGTATTATAAAGTAGTCTTTCCTCCTTCTATCTTATTAGTAATAGGACTAGTATTTAAAGCATTAAGATATTATTAATATTAGAAGTTATACCTTTCTATTAATCTTTAAAGAGTGCTTATTACTCTTTTTCTATCTTCTAGCTTAGCTTTCCTTCTTTATAAGTCTTACCTTTAAGTATCTCTTCACTCTTAAGTTCTTTATTTATAAGGAGGGTGATTTTATTAAATAAAATCTCTATATTATTATAACCTGCTCTAGTTATTATAACTATTTTCTTACTTATCTAGGGTTCTTCTTCCTATTAGCTAACCTATCTTACTTTCTTCTTACTTTTAAGTATTAGTTTAAATTACTAATTAGTTTTAGGCTTTTAGTATTTATAAAAAGTGTATTCTAAGATACTATAGTTCTAATAGAAGACCTTAGAATAGTCTTTCTTAACCATCCTAATATTTATAAGGCCTAAGTCTATTTTATATAAAGTATCTATTTATCTTTTCTTTCTATAATTTGCATAATTTCTTTTATTCTTTTACTATAGAGTATAGAATCCTTTAGACTTTTTAGCCTTCTTTTCCTATTATCTTTTAAATTACTAGTTATTAATTTCTATAGTAAGTTATACTAGTCTATTATATATAGTAGGTTTAGTCTTCCTAATTATTATGTTTTTAATATTAGACTTTAACCCTTTATAAAAGCTTACTATATATCCTTCTTCTCTTTAATTAAGTCATAAGGCGAGGTTATAGTATTTAGCTATATATATAAACGCTGCTCCTTTCTAATAGAGTTTCTAGATTTATTATTCTACTATTCATTTCTTATCTTAAAGTCTAAAAGCGCTTTTAAGCTTATACTTAAAGACTTTATAGCTTTTATAAATAGCTCTAGTTTCTTTCTTCTTATTAATATAAATATAGTTAATATAGTCCTTTATAATAGGTTTAAACTATTAAAAGGCTTTATCTTTAAGAAACCCTATAGTATACTAGACTTTAGTATTATTAGTAATAAACTGGGTTAAATAGTATAGCTAGTAAGCCCTAAGCTATATTAGGAATCCTTAGAGCGCGGCTGTAGATCTATTATAGAGGTTTAGTTATCTTAATTTAAGGATTTCTCTAGCGTCTTTTCCTATTACTAAATTAGAGGCCAGATTCTTAATATAGTCCCTATAAAGGCTGGTTTATTTCTTAAAGGCCTTAGTAAGCCTCTTAAGTTTATCTATAAGTGCTTTAACTTAGTCATTTAAGCTATTAATTTATTCTTACTTCTTAATAGCATCCTTATAAGAAGCTTTAGTAAGGTTATTAAATATATTACTAAGTCATTTATTATATTACTCTAATTTATATACTTTTACTTTATAATTTATAAGTATAATAACTTCTTCTTTATTATTTATATCTATTAGAACTAGGATAAGTAGTTTACTTATTAATTAATAAGAAAAGAATAAAATTAAACTAAGTATAATAAATAAAGCTATTATAATAATTTAATATTATTTAAGCTTAATATAAATAATATAATAAATAAGAGCTATTAATATATAATAATTAAATTAATATACTATTCTTATAAGGCTAGTATATACTAAGTCTTAATCTAAGGGTTTATATAATAAAATAATTAAGTAAATTAAAATTAAATAATACTTATTATATTTAATAATAATAAAGTAAAATATACTTAATATAACTAAGTTATATTAATAACTAAAGAGCTACTTATATTAAATATACACTCCTTAGTTAACTATATACTAAGTAGACCACTATCCTGCCCAGAAGACTACTATCAGTCCTAGACCGCTGCCGTCAGTCCTAGTAAGGCGTCGGTCCCGAGGTGGGGTTATGCTATTAGTTAGATCTAGATGCAGGTCCCATCGTTCTGCTGTTCCTGACCGCCTGGTGGGAACCTAGGCCGTGACATTAGTCTAGGGCTAGGTTCTGGCGATATCGCTCTTAGGGCCGGTATTAGCCTGGCTAAGTAGTAAGATTGCTACGAGCTAGCTAGAGCGTCTCTGCAGTTAACTTAGTAGCTTCCTACTCTAGGCTAAGCTTATAATAGTAGCCCCCCCCTTTTCTTTTATAGGGTTTCCTTTAAAGATGACTTTTCCTTAAAGCTAGCTCTTAATATTATTACTATACCTTTATAACCTTCTGACCTTACTATTACTAGGCCTCTTCCTTCTTCTTAATACTTAGGGTTTTTAGCTAATTATAATCCGTATCCATCCTATTTAAGTAATAACTATAGGGCCTACCCGCTCCTCATTCTGCTCTCTTAGTAGCCAATCCTTAGCCTAGTTACTATAAGAGTACTACGGTTATATAGCTTCTTTCTTACTGCTTAGGCCTTACTTAAGAAGAGTTAGCTTTTAATATTCTATTACTTATAATAAGGGGGTTTTTTTATTCTTAGAGTGCGTTTTAGTAGATAATAGTTAGTAATACTTATATAAGTAGAGTATATTATTTATTATTCATTCTTATATACTATAATAGCCTTACTATTAAATAATGCCTTTATTATATTTTTAATTTTAAAGTGAATATAAAGTTATTAAAGCTTTTAAAGAATAATAGGTTATTATTAATAAGAATAATACTCATTTCCTTATTATTATAGCTATTAATAGATATTATAATTAGGGCCTTTATAAATTAGCTATTAAATCTCTTTTTACTTTACTATAATTAGATTTTTCTTCTTTCTTTAGTTTTAATCATTTTTTTATATATAACTATACCTTTAGCTTTAACCCCTTTATACTACCCCTTTATTATAAGTTTATAATTAATCTATAAGTAGTAATTTAATTAATTAATTCTTACTTTTACTTTTATTATAATATTATAAGTATTTTATATTCTTACTTATATAATTAATACTAATTTATAGTAATAGTTCTTTATTATCTACTCTTACTCTTATTATTACTATTTCTATTTCTATTACTAATATTATATAAGTTATATTCTTACTTTTATATTATTACTTTACTAACTTACTATAATAGCACTATATACTACTAAGCATACTTTTATAATATTATTATATAGTATCTTAGTAAGACTACTTATAAGAATAGTAAGGTTATACTTATTCTTATACTTAAGTACTTATCCGCTTTAATTATTTCTTTTAGTAAGTTACTATAAGTTTATTATATAGGTTTTACTAACTAATAGTAATAGTCTCTTCTTTTAAGTACTTTACTTATAAGAGTAATAACTATAGCTATACTTTTATAAGTAGTACTTACTATATATTTATAATAAGTTTATATTAATATTACTATTAGCTTATTACTAAGTATTATTCTATAATATACTACCTTCTTACTAAGGTTAAAAAGTATAAGGATCTCTTTATTAAGGACTTTATTACTTAGACTATAAGTATTACTTACTATAATTATATAATATCTCTACTAATTCTTTATATAGTCCTCTGCTTATATTACTACTTATAAGGTCCTTTACTTTATATCTTATAATAATAAGGTTACTTAGGCCTATATTACTATTAATACTACTATTATTAAGTAAGTATGTCTTACTAATAAGGATGCTATATTTATATAGTACTTAGTAATTATAAGTCTCTTAGTATAGATTGACCTTATTAATATCCTTATTATAATTATATAATAAGTGAGTAAGAAGGACTTACCTTTACTTATATATATTAGTCCTTCTGCTCTGCTTTCTGAGTTTAAAGAAGAGGAGCCTGAGGAGGAGCCTATTACTAAGGAGGTTAACTAAATGTCCTCTTCCCCCCTTCTTAAAATTATTATAATATTACTATGCTTTTATAGTATATTCATTTTATTTTATTTATATAGGCTTTTATACTTTTAGTTTTCTATTACTAGTATGTATACTTACTTTATAAGGCTAAGAAAATACTAGTTTTATTCTTACTCTTTATAACCTTATAGTAACTATCTTTATAACTTTATACTATATTCTTTTTATAATTTTCTTATAAGTCCTAGCTTAAGCTATTATAGTTATTATTAAAGCTTATTTAGTCTTTTTTAATTATATATAATGAATTTATTAAGAGGTCTATTAAAAGTAATAATAGGTCTATAGCTTTCTTTATAGTAGTCTAATACTATAAGATCTTATAGGTTTTCTACTAATTCTTAGCTTTTTTCTTTATAGCCCTTTTATTATACTAAAGCCTTATGGACAATACTGCGCCTTTACTGCTTTTACTTAGTATAAAGAATATCCTTAACTTTATATTTCTCTTAGTTATCTATTTATAGTAGTAAGGGCTGGTAGTTATTATTAACCTATCCTAGGGCTAGGTCCTCTCTCGCCTTCTTTAAGAGATCGATATAAAATTGCAAGTAAGTCGCCTTAAGCATATTAAGTTCTATAATATATGAGCTAATTACTTTTATAACTGTGTATTTTTAGTATAGCTAGTCAAGCTTTTTTAAGGATCTTACTATTTTAAAGTTATATATATTAAGCCAGACCTTATCTTCTATCTATAGCCTCTTAGTAGAACGTTATAGCTTATTTACTAAGGTTTCTTATTATTATTATACTATTACTATAGAGGCTTGAATGAACTTATATGCCTATTATAGTTTCCAGACTAGTTATAATGCTTTTGCCTTATTACTAGTTTTTAGTTTAAAAGCAGCAGGTTCTATAGTCTTAAATCCCTTAATATTATAGCTATATTCTATAAAGAAGGGGCTCATTTTAATAAATAGGTGTTTATAGTTATTTAGTACTAGTTACGCTATAGGTAAGTAGTAACTCTAATTTTTCTAGAAAAAGTTAATATATATTTAGAAGTAGGATTGGATTTTCTAATTATAGCGTTTTAAGCTTCTATCGGTTTATAAGTAGTATGCAGTACTAAGTCATTACTTTATTCTAATGAGTTTATAGAAAGCTTACTAAAACTGGCTAGTCTAATTACTTCTTCTATTACTTATAATAAAATAAGGCATTCTGTAAAAGCAGAAATAATAATTAAAGAATCACTATATATTCACTTTAGCCTTTATATTAATCATTTCTTCTAATATAATAGACTTAATTAGCCTATTTATAATAACCTAAAGGTATTAGGTATTATAAGTATTAGTAAGAGGGAGGTTAGTAATAAAGTCTATAGTAAGGTTATTATAAGGTCAGTCTAGGATTAGGAAGGGTTTAAGCAGTCTTTATTAAGTGTCTCTCTATATATAGCTTTATTTATAGATATTGCAGTTAGTAATAAAGTTATATACTAGTTATAAGTATTCTGGCTAGTACTAGTAATGGCTAATAATAGTAAGAGTACTATCTCTACTAGAGTATTTAGATATTATAGTATTATATTCTAGCTAGATAATATATATTTATAGCTAGTCCTTAGTAGCTTTATTAAGACTATTAGAACCATCCTTTCTAAGTACTTAGAGCCAGTCTTAATAAGTAAGCAGCCTTTTAAGCATAAGGCTGCATTCTATAATATTTACTTTAAGCTTTAGCTCTATAAAGAAGCTATAACTCCTTATTTTAAGCACTATGAAAGCGCCTTAATAGATTATATCTTCTTTCTTTATATTATTCTAAAATTTCTATTTATTAGAAAGGAGTAAAAAGATAGATAATATAGAGATCGCTATAATTATAGTATATTCTTTTAAGGGGATTGCTCATTCAGAGATTAACTATATAAAGCGCCCTTCCTCTTACTTATTCTAGTCACTTTTAAGAGCATCCTAGTCTCTTTAGCTAAGCCTGTCTATTATAGCATTATTACTATTAGGTTAGTATTATAATATAAAGTTAAACTCTTAAAGTTTTTCTACTTAATAGACTTATTAAGTACTTAATTATTATTTTTTTATAAAGTACTTTAAGTTCTTATAATTAGTAAGGATTATAAAAGACTTATAACTCCTTAGCTCTATATTCTATACTTTTAAATAGAAAATAATAACTAATATCTCTTAGTTATAAATAGGGTAGTTATATTTATATTAATTAAGTTATTATAAGTAAAATATAATAGAGTAATAAAGCTTTTATAAGTCTTTTTAAAAAAGGACTCTTCTAAAAGCAAAGCTTAAGCTATTACTTTCTATATATACTTTCTTATTTAGATTCTATTTAGCTAGTATTAAAGCATTATAAAAGCAGTACTTAAATTCTTTAAATACTGCTTCTTTATTATTACTCTATATAAAGATTACTCCTTTCTTAATGAGCTAAATAAGAAGTATAGTAATACTTATAAAGTTAGGAATAAAGACTTAGTAATAGTTAGTAAAGCTAAGGAAACTCTAGACTCTTTTTAGTAATAAAAGCACTTCTTATTTATAAATAACTTATTACTTTTCTAAGTTATAGTAAATGCTTTCTCTAGCCTTAATTATAAACCCTAGGTATTTGACTTCTTATACTATAAACTTATATTTCTTAGGGTTAAGGTTAAGCCTTATGTTATTAAAGGCTTAAAGGACTTAGTAGACTTTTATTAAATAATTATAATAAGTTCTATTAGAGTAAATTAAGATATTATTAAGATAGGCTATTATAAAGTTATTAAGGTATTATTATAGTATTTAATTAATATAGTATTAGAATGTTATAAAGGCGCTACTAAGTTTAAATAAGCATACTAACTATTTAAAAGAGCTAAAATGTATTTAAAATGCAGTCTTATTCTTATGCTTTTTAACTATTCTTAGTTTATAAAAGGCTATAATAATATCTAGCTTAGTAAACTATTAAGTACTAAAGAGGTTATATAGTATTTCTATAATTAATAAGAAGGAGTAATAATCTTACTATATAATTATATTAAGCATATAATAATTATAATAAAATCTTAGCCTATTGCCTGATTTTTTAATAAAGAGGACTAAGGCTATTATAAAAGAGTTATTAGCTTAGATATACCCCTTATTAAAGAGGTTATTTAAGGTCTTCTTTAATACTAAGAGCTCTTTTTAGAATATATTATAAAGAGGCCCTTAGGGCAGGGGAGGTTCTTCTTTATTATAATCTTATAGTAAGTTTACTTTATAGTCAATGCCTAGTCAATATAAGGGCAGCCTATTAGCCTCTTTTACTAAGAATAGCTTTAGAAAGTCCTTAAAGAGATTAGCTAGTATATATAATTAAGGGTCAGTTAGGTCTTTTTTATAGAGAGCTTTATTAATATTATTTAAGCTAATATATCTTATTAATATTATAGTGTCTCTATAGTAAGCTGCCTTATGGGCTTGCTATAGGAGGGCGGCTATGACTGAACCTATAATAAGCCTGGCTGTTTATATCTTAATTACTAGAGCTAGTTCTTCCTCACTACTTACTTATAATGTGATTCTAGTAACTCTATAATATAATCTCTTCTTTTTTATAAGGTAAGTAATATTCTTCTATTCTATCTATAGCTTTCTTAAAAACAGACTTCGTCCTAAGTTATAGACTGTATATATAAAAAGCGTCTGCTTATAGCTACTCACTTCTAAGGTTATAGTTACTATGCTTATAGCTATTGTTAGCTCTATTGTATTAGTAAAGCTATGAAATCACTATAGCTTTTTATTAATATATAAGAAGCTTATTCTTTAGGTTAAGGCCTTATTAATAAGAGCGTAGATCTTATAGCTATTATTAATAAGTATAGTTAATAAAGTATTATTAAGTTATACTTAAATAGTAGCTAGCTTACTAGTTATATACTCTCTTTATTATACTTAGGCCTTTACTAAAGCTTTAAGAAGCTCTAACCTCTGTTTTTATATTAGAACTACTCGTTTTCTAATAAGTATATATTAAAACCTTTATAAGATTCTAATAAGGTTACTACTTTATTATAGTAAGCTTAGGAGGTAGCTACTATATAAGAGTTAGTGTATTTTTTAGAATAGTCTTAAGTATAGTGCTCTTTTCTATAGATATAATAATATATAACCCTCTTCTTCTTCTTCTTATTTTTCTATATTTAGTTTACTCTTATTATAGTAATATTGCCTTTTCTATCTTTCCTTTATTAATAGTTTAGAATAGGAGAGTTATAATATTATTATAAGCGATTCTAAAGGCCTTTGACCTTTTAAGCGATTTCCTAGATCTGTTTAAGCTAACCTTAGTAATCTTTAGGGAGTTAGATTATAATAAGGCTATATTATAATAGTGAGTTAAGTGTGCCTTTAAAGAATATTATTTTTACTTTATTAACTTAGTCATTTCTTCTAGTATTTGCGATTTTTTATTTAAATAGTAGGAGGAAGGCAGAAAATGCAGTCTGATCGGCCTGCTTAAGACATTATAGTAAAGTAGCCACTTAAGGCTATAAGTTATAGTCCTTATAAGTCTAGTCTAAGTAGCTTAAGAAGTCTGTAGAATAGTAGTGGCTTTATAGCCTTCCTAAAGTGTAGAAAGTGCTAACAGTTTTCTATAGCTTAGTATTAAAGCAGCTATTAATAGTATACTAGAGCTCTTTATTACTAATATAAGGGCTATTAAAGCAGACCTTATTCTATATTTACTATAATTATATAGTATAGTTAGAGTGATTACTTAAGAATTTTAATAGGTTTAGAAGAGGCTTCTATCTATAAGGAAATAGGAGGATAATATAAAGGATATTAATAATTAGTGCATTTATAATAAGATTATTATAATTAAGTTATACTAATTATTTATAAATAGGCTAAAGCCTATTATTAATAAAGTTATGAATTGCCTCTATTTTAGTATTAATTAGAGAGCAGGGAGTGAGTTATTCTATTATAATGAGGGATTAGTGAGAAAGTAGTGAAAAAGGAGCTTAAGATAATATAAGAAGAAGACCCTAGGCTTATTTAGCGAGAGAGTGTTTAGTAAATTGAAGTATCTTAAGCTAAGTGAGGTTATTGCTAGGTCATAGCGAGCCTCTGTTATATAGGTCTGTAGCTAGGGCTGCTAGCCCTTAGTCTAGGGCTAGGTTCTAGTAATATCGCTCTTAGGGCCAGTATCAGCCTGGCTAAGCAGCGAGATCGCTGCGAGCTAGCTGGGGCGTCTCTGCGGTTAACTCAGTAGCTTCCTACTCCAGGCCAAGCCTGTAACAAGAAGATGCCTTTAAGACTATTAAAGATATCTTTTAAGCCCTAATGACTCTCTTCTAAGATAAGAATAAGAAGATTAAAGTATAAGAGGAGTTTAAGGCCTTAAGATATTATACTAATAGTAATTAGTATAGCTTTTATATTAAGTTCTTAGCTATAGTAAATAATACTAAGATTTTTAAAAAGGATTAAAAAGAAGAGCTTTATAATAAAATACTAGTAAAGATAAAATATACTATAGTTATATAGCGCTTTACTAAAGAGGTAAGCTTTAATACCTTTATAGTAATACTTAGTAATATTATAATAATAAAAGAGGCTTATATAAAGACCTTAATAAAGAAAGATAGTAAGAAGACTAGTAAATTATAGACTAATAAAAGCAATAGTATTATTACTAAAAAGAAGGATACTAAGAAGTTAATAATTTTAATATTTAAATACTTAAAGACTAAGATTAATAGTAAATAGACTTTTAAAGACTTAGAGGTTTATAAGCTAGCTAAAGAAAGGAAGTGCTTTAAGTATAAGAAAGTTAGCTATATTTATTAAGAGTATTTAAAGAGAGGCGAAGTAAATAAAGTTTATATTAAGGCTAAGAAGGTAGAGCAGATAATTATTATTATAATCCTTAATAAATTAGATAAGTCATCCTCTAAGTTAGAAAAAGATAAGTCTTAAGAGAAGTCTCCTTTTTAAGACCTAAATTATAATTACTAATCTTTAATAAAGGCTTAATTAATATAGATAAATTATTTAGTAAGGAGAAGCTCTACTATTCTTATATAATAGTAAGTTTAAAATTAATAATTAAAGTTAAAGGTCTATATAATACTAAAGCGGATAGTTATATCTTTATAAATAAGGATCTAGCCCTAAGGATATACTAATAACTATAGAGCTATTAAATCCTAATTCTAGAGCAGGGACTTACTATTAAGGGATATAAAAGTAGATAATAATAGATTACTTATATTATAATAGTAATGCTAGATATAAATAGCAGATAATAGCTAAATTATTTAATATTAGAACTTAAAATGCATTAAGAGCTGATTATTAGGAAGAAGTGGTTTAAAAAGTATAATATAAAAATCTCTATTAAATATCACTGCTTATAATAGGCTAATAATAAACTAAAGAATTACTTTAATAATAATATTATAATACTAATATCTTTATTAAAGGGCTCTTGCTATTTAAGGCTAGTGGACTAAGCTAATATAGAATAATATAATTAATTAAGCATAGAATGAAAGAAGGCCTATAAGGATCAGATCCTTAGAAAGGGAGATCGCTTATTAAGAAGGCAATAGTTAGATAATACTAAAGAGAATATAACTAAGATAAATAGAGTATTAAAGGATATAATACTCTCTCTTTTAATAAAGGACTTTAATACTAAGCTAGTAATAATCTAAGCTAACTTACTATAGTAACTAATAATTAATACTAAGGGAGTTATAATTAAAATCAGTATTATTAGTATTAGTAAGTAGTAAAAGAGGGTAGTTAAATAGGAGGATACTAAATGGATTAATAAAGTTACTTTTTAAGAGATTAATAAAATTATTAAAGAATGATTAAAATAAAGAGAAACTAGAGAGGAGAATCTTTATAAAGATATACTTAAATTAAAGAAGAAAGTAGAGTTAAAGTTATTTTAATAGTACTTATACTTATAATATACCTTCTTTAAAGCTAAGTCTAATGCTTTACTACCTTACTAGCTAAGTATTAATATAAAGCTAGAATTAAAAAAGCTAATTCTTAATAGTTAGAAGGTCTTATTAATATATAAGTTAAGCTTTAAATAGCTAGAAGTAATAAGGAATTATATTAAAAAGCACTTATAAAAAGGATTTATTATATTAATAAGTAATATATTATATATATTACTAATCCTATTTATAAAAAAGAAGAATAATAAATAGTGTTTTTATATAAACTATAGGAAGCTTAATAAATTAATAGTAAAGGAATATTATATATTACTTTTAATAAAAGAAACTTAGTTAAGGCTAATAAAGGCAAAAGTATTTATAAAACTTAATATATAATAAGCCTTTTATTAAATATAAATATCCCCAGATTCTAAAGATCTTATAACTTTTAAGACTTAATATAAGACTTATAAATATAAAATAGTACTATTTAATCTAATTAATAGCTCTTTATACTTCTAAGCTTATATTAACTATATAATATATATTAATAATATTCTTATTTACTTAGAAAATATTAAAGATTATAAAGTATATATTAATATAGTTTTAAAATAACTAATTATAGTAAAGTTATAAATAGATATTAATAAGTCAGAATTCTATATTATAAAGACAGAGTTCTTAAGCTTTATAATTATAATAAATAGGATTTAAATAGACTTAAAAAAGATAAAGGCTATTATAAACTAAGAAGAACTAATAAATATATAAAGAGTATAAGCCTTTTTTAAGTTTTATAACTTTTACTAAAAGTTTATTAAGTTTTATAGTTAGATAATGTAACTACTTATACTATTAATAAAAAAGGGGATTTTATAAAAGTAGACTAAAGAGAAGATAACTATAATAAAGGCTATAAAGTTAGTGATTTTATTAGCCTTATATTAGGCTTAGTATAACTCTCTTTATAATATAATTATTAAGATTAATGTATTAAGAGGTATAGTAATTATAGTATTAATTTAAAAGAGTGAAAATAGAAACTAGCACTTTATAGCTTTCTTTTTTAAAATAATAAATAATATAGAAATATATTATTTAATTTATAACTAGAAAATGCTTATAGTAATACTAGCCTTAAAAGAATAGAATACTAAGCTCTTAAGGCTCTAATAGTAATTCTTAGTTATTACTAATTATAAAGCCCTTAAGTACTTTTTAATAAAATAATGCCTTAATAGTAAGTAAGTATAATAAGTAAATAACCTAATACTTTATAACTTTAAGATTACTTATTATTTAAAGTAAGAGAATATTATAATAAATGCTTTATTTTAAAAGTTATTTAAACTAATTATATAGAAGGTATAATGAAAAGCTATATAAAATAGGGTATTACTAAGTCAGGACCTAGTAATTAGTTCTATTAACTATAAGGTTATAACTGGCTTCTATACTAAGCCTAATTTTAGAAAAGGACTAGAAGTAGTATTAATTAGGGCTAAAGCTATTAAGTCCTTAGTCAGCTCTGGGAGAGAGGCTATTTAGGTATTAGAGGGATAATAGCTACTTAACGCCGTCCTCCGGGCTAATAAGGCCTCTTCTTAATTATAGTCTTACTAAGAGAATATAGAAAAGAAAGCTAATAATTAGATAATAGATAAAGGTATAATTTATTAGAATTAGTATATTTTTATTTTAAATAAAGGTATTCTTTAAATACTAATTATTAAAGAGAATTACTATAAGCTTAATATAGCCTATTTAAAATATAATAAAACCATTAGATTAATTACTAAGAGGTTTTAATAGCTAGGCTTATTAGCTAATATTAATTAGTTCTAAGCAAATTATAAGCTATATAAAAGAGCTTATACTAATAAAGATAAGACTCCTAAATTACTATACTTATTAAAAGTCCTATACTAAATATAGTAATATATTATAATAGACTTTTATTATATACTTAAGAATAAGAATAAATATAACTATATATAAGTAATTATTAATTAGCTTAATAAAATTGCTTTTTCTATACTTTACTATTAGATAATAATAGTAAAGAATATTATATATATATACTATTATTATATTTATTATATTTTTAAAGTATTAAAAATAATAATATTAGACTAAGGACTATAGTTTATTACTACTTTTATAAATAAGCTATATAAGCTTATTAAAGTAAAGTAAAAACTAAGTATAATAAAGCACTCTTAGATAAATAGAAATACTAAGATTTATAATTAATACTTAAATTACTAATTATAACTATTTATTAACTATTACTAAAATAACTAAAGTAAATTACTATTATTAATAAACTATATATAGATAAATCTTTACTATAAGTCATTAAGTATAAAACTAATAAGACTATTACTTAGTTACTTGCTTTAATCCTAACTTAATTAAAATAAGAACACTAACCTTAAGGGCTATAAAATAAAAGCTGAATATTTATTAAAAGAGAATACTTAGTAATATACTAAGTAAATTACAGACTCTATTAAAGTTATTAAGTAAAATCTCTATTAATTATAAGAATAGTAAATCTACTAAATTAATAAGAAATGCTAAAAATTAGATTTTATAGTTAAGAATAAAGTCTAGGTTAATATATACAGACTTATAAATATAAGACTTAGCTAAGTATTAAACTAAAGGAAAAGAGAGTTATAAACTATTATAAAATAAATTAAGTATTTATATTACTTAAACTTACTCTCCTTATAGTATATAAATCTAACTTTATATATAGATTAATTATAATATTATTTTAATAATCTTATATTAAAGTAAAATAAAGACTTACTATTATTTAAAGTTATTAATAGTACTAAAGAATATAAGATTTATAAAGTTAAAGAATTATAATATAATAAATATAATAAATAGCTTTAATATAAAATAAACTAAGTTAAATATAATTCTAATAATAAATAATATTCTATTAAAAACTTTAAAAATATATTAATATAATTAAAAGAATTCTATAAAGAATATTTAAAAGTATTTAAACTATTAAAGTAATTATAAACTTAAGTTAATATAATTATTATAAATATAAATATATTAAAGTATTTTAATAATAATTAATTAATTAAACTAAACTAAAGGCTTAAGAAAGTATAATAAAAATAAAAAGTCTTTATTATTTAATAATTATAAGAATTTAATAACTTATACTTATATAGCTATTTTAAGCACTTTAAAGAGGGGGGTAATATAATAGGAGCATTTAGAGTACTAGACCTAGGGTGGGGTCGATACGTAACTAGGACGCACAGGGCAGGCCACAGGGACTATTAACGCGTCTGCGCGTCCACGCGCCTGCCCGCTTTCTCTTTCCTCTTCATCGTAGTATTCTCGCAATATAGTGGCATTACCTCTTGAGTTGATCTCATACGGCCCGTGACAAGTCGTAACTACGGCTGCAGCTAGACCTTTTGCCGTACTGGTCAAGAGATGCAGCACGGTCCATAACACTTTACTTATAGGCTCTCTTCTCTTCTATAAGTCTAGAAATGTAAGTTCAAAAACCAAATTATTAAATCTAGATGTGAAATGCGTCAGGTCGGTGCTTCGCGTGGAATTAAGATCGGTCAATGAGCATCCGTGGGATGACGAGTTTCCAGATGAAGAGTCTTATATCTACGATTATAGATCTTCTCATGTGCCAAATATCTTTGGCTTAGCTGACAAGGCGTTTGTGGGTTCGATTGTGCAGTGAGACCACTCAACATTGGCCACCAGATAAAGGCCCTGGTCTAAATGACGTTGGTCACTTGGTGGTCGCAGAACCTAGGGCTGAGAGCCGAAAATCGGATTTGATGAACGTCTTCCATTCGAGTCAGGTAGCAGCAATATGTGCAATGTCCAGCTATTTCATCGCGAGTCAAGTACTATTCAAATTGCGTAATCTCTCTCGTCTAGTGAACAGAGATTTTTCTTATCAAATTCGGGGTTTACCTACGGTTAATCACTCATGAGTGTTGCCTCGACCAACTTGATGAAGGCGAGGTCGCGGTATGGCTTCTCAAAGTCCCTGTCATCGCCAAGCATCGTTACATTCAAAGTTCGCACAAAAGATGAAAAGAGCTGCAAACTTGCACGATCTTATCGATCACTTCGATTTAAAAATGAAAAATTGTCGCGTGCCTAACTACTTCTCGCAACACAAGATATCAGATAATCACGCAGATACTGGATGAAGGGGAGCTTAAGATATCATACCAAGGCATAAATCGTCAAGAACGTCAGATCTCTGCACCCCATTAGGCCCCGAGTTCTTCTGATGCATGCCGCGTTGCTCTGTCACCGGAGTGAGCTGGATTGGCGTGAATGCAAACGGGATCATTCTTCTCGTTACCGCTGCCCAAGACGATAGCAGCAGCGGTGGCGCCGACACTCGCTGGTGGAGCAGCCATGGCGCAGTGTCAATTGACGAAAGACGGTGAAGGTCTTACGATGTGGCGTGGCAAGATGCTGGAATATTTGCATAGCAGGGACCCAATGGGCAAGACCAGGCGCTGAAGTGCACCTATTTGCCTTTTCTTCGGCCCCGTCTTTCATAGCACATCGAGCAAAGTGTGTGTCGGTCGGTCGGGTGCCCAAGATCGGTAAGTGGAAAGGTACCTAGAAATGTAGATAGACAGTACCAGTACCTGAGGGGTTGGGTACCTACCGACTGAGGGTCGAACCGTTGAATAGGTACCTGGGCTTGGATCCCATCGACCCAGATAAGCTTCAGGGCTATGAAGAGGAGCTTGCTTTATGGCCATGGTGAAACCGGTAGGCGCAACACCAACCCACTTGACAACGACCAGTGGGCGCGAGATCATGACCAAGTGCCTGGCTAACGCAGTGCCTTGGGCAGAGAAAAAGCTCTTTCTTAACCTGACGGGAGAGTTCGCAATCATTGATGAGGTCTACATCAAGATGGTAAGGAACAAATCCGGCATGCAACTGGTGATAGTCCTGGAGTTTGTGCGTCTCCCAAACTGGAAGCCCGACGGAGCGGAACCCTACCGGTCCAAGAGGGAACAGCATCCCGAATCGGACACGTTAGGCGCGTTCCCCGGCCCGTACGTCGGAATTTTTGACTGGTTGTGGGATGAGTGCAAGGTGCGCAAGACCATGACACTCGAGGTCGACGGCAGCAGCCCGGAGCCGCACACCAACGCGGCCATCCAAGCGGCCCTCCAGGGTCCCAAAACAGGAGTGCGATTTCGGGATTGAGGGTTGGAAGTGGCAGAAGTTCGACATGCATGTTGGAACCATTGTTGCGGCAGTCCCGCGAGCCCGCGAGGTCCACCTCTTTTCTTATGGAAATGTAGCCGTCCTTCGAGGCTGGAGCTGCCGGTCCGGCTTGGACAAGCGGACCGAGTTGGAGAAGCTAATCATTAATATCTTCCCAAAGGTTGGTACTCCTCGCCAGAGCTGTGCCCAGGAAGCAGATGCAAAACTGTTTGCATCACCAGTTGTACTGCACTGTACCTCTAACTTTACGGCGCTACTAGAACCCAAGGGACAAGGGTGATTGTGTCAAGTATGAACCGACTTTCAAGACAAGGCTCACAAAGCATTGCCTCCGCCTCAAGGAAAGCGACATCGAGGTAATGTTTCATGGCCAAGCCGGTGCGGATGGGTCTGAAACCTCTCTCGCCGTTGCGGCGACGGCCGGCCCAGGACCCACGCTGTCGTCCGCCAGGCCGAAGCGGGAAGAATGGATCGAGGAGTCCAAGGCTTACAAGCAGTTCATCACTCACTTCGGCAATGCGGCTCCGATGGATGGCGAGAAGCCAGCGCCCAAGGTCAAGGCTGCCATCTTGGATGACGGCGCCAGGCTGGCGGATCTCAATGGGGGTGCAGCACGGGTGGTCGTTCCGCGCCGACAGCCAAGAGTACTTCGTCGGACCCTGCAAGCACGGCACCGAGATGGCCGTCTGCGTGCGCGATATATGCTCTGTGGCCGAGCTGTACATCGCCCGCCTCGACGACTCGCAGGTATCGGAGAAGAGCCAAGCGTTCACGATTTCGTCCTGCGTCAAGGCGCTCAGATGGGCGCTGGACCTGGGTGCCGATGTTATCTCCATGAGCTGGACCTACGAGATGCGCCATGACAACCTAGACCCGGACAAGACCGAGTTTGAGAAGCTCGTCAAGGAGGTGGTGGATGGCAACAAAGCTGTTCTGTTCGGCTCCCTTCCCGACCTGGGCCCCAACAAGGATGCCTCCAGCCTCTCGCCAGTGGGGCTGGACGGCGTCATCAAGATCAGCTCGGCGACGAGGGTCGGCAATGTCGTCGACGACAACCTCCACCAGTTGTCCGAGTTCTTACTCCCCGGCCACGACATCAAGAATTCGCGCCGCGAGCTGGTGCGGGGCAGCTCCTTCGCTACAGCTTACGCCACCGGGCTGGCGGCACTGGTTTTATACTCGTTCACGCACAAACATGGAAATTGCTCAGGCTAACTTTTGCATAAGAACCTACCTTACTTATGTTGTTTCGATTTGTTGAAACGGTGTAAACTCTGCGCTCGACAAAAGTCATTGGAGGCCGTCAAAAACTACATATTCGCCCTCGACGGCCTCGCCAACCCACAGGTCCGCCCCGTCTACTTGGAGGACAAGGTCCTGCTACCAGCGACGGGGAGTGGCGAGGAAAAAATCGCCTTGATACACCCTTTTACGCGTACTCCCGCGTCGCCGTGTTCTACCCTACCCTCGATCGCACCTACAGAACGTGGAAGCCGTGGAAGCAAACGCACGTCGACGTGCCCTCGTATGAGATCAAACGGAAAGGCTCCGATACCAACTCGAACAGTAGCGGCTGCTTCATTGTGTGCCCTTCACGCACAGTGGCAGGCCGATCGTCACGCTTCCGCAGTTCATGAAGAAGCAGCCGCCTCACGAGGTCCCGGTCGCCAGTTTACAGGCGATGGCGACGGACAACAACCAAAAGGCGTCCGACTCGTCCAAGAGCGCGGCGGGCTTGCCATTAGAAGCAATTGCCGCTTCCTTCTACAGCCCCTGACTCAATCAGCGAAGCACAGCAGACGATGACCTCCACAGACCTCGGTCTACAGCGCATTCAGCGAGTCGATTCGTACGAGCCCAGCACCCCTGCCGCCACTACGATATCTCCAGGCCGCGCGCGCAAGCCTCGCCGAGCTCCCTAGCCCTAGCGATACGGATAGCAATCTGGCAGTTGATGACGGCTTTGAGCAGCTAGCGCAGCTAATAGGGGAGGAATTGATGATGATGGCCCTGGGGAGGAAATACGCGCGCAATGGAAGACGCTCCTGAGGGCACCTTTGCTACCTAAACCTATGATGTAAATAGCTATATGGGGGCTTTTACTTAATTGGAATGTCGATCTCTGTATGTAATTGCGCTGTGCCTTTGTGGTGTCAAGCATTTTGGTAGGTAGCAGAGCAAAGAGTGCGACATCGGGGTCATACCCGTAATGCGTGGCTGGAGATACACTTTCGGTATGTTGAATAGCTAGGGTGGTACGTTCAATAGTTGCCTCCCCAGAACAATACGCCAAGGCTGCGGAGGACATTCAATCCTCCCAGTTTGAAGCTGCTCAATTCTTCATCTCAATACGAAGCCAGTTCCTCTAGGTGTTCCCGTCTTCCTCGGCGTTTTCCATTTAGATCGTCCCATTACAGCTACCTGAACCTTCCATCATCTGCGACGATAATTCTATCATATTCGACGAGTGACTTTTCTGGCCCTCGTGACTTGGTTGCAGCTACCTGGCACTGGGTGTCAACCTTCCATCAGGGTACCTGCCGGTTTAAATCTCTACCATCCCCCCCCTCCTCTTCTTCCCCCTCTCCTCTTCTTCCTCATCCATCTCTCTACCCCTTGCCCCATCATTCACTTTGCTACCATTGCTACCATATTACGATATTACCAACTCCATCACTTTATTACAATCCCCCTTCATCAAATATTTAAACGGACCCTCGCTCAGTTACGAAGCACGGCACCCACTCCTCCCCCTCGAGTTACTATCATGTTTCGATACCACCAACTCCATCGCTTTATTGCAACCCCCCCTCACCAAGTCTTCAAGCGGACCCTCACTCAGCTCCGGAGTACGACACTCACTCCTCTCCCTCGAGTCGAGCCCGCGTCCAAACAGCCACAGAGCACGGCACCCACCCCTCTCCCTCAAATTGGACCTACGTCTGAGCAACAACAGAGCTCCCAGATTCTGTCGCTGCTAAGGGAACACGAGGAAATCCTAAGGGAAACGGAGGAAGTCCTAAGGGAAAACGGGGAAGTCCTAAGGGAACACGGGGAAGTCCTAAAGCAACAAAAAGAAATCCTTACCCAAATTACGAATCTTTGGAAGGCGTATAAGCATTGGCCTTGGTATCGAAGGTGGCCAGCTCGACTGTGCCACATTATCGTTTATGGCAGAGTAGCATAGAGGATTCAGGCGACAACGAGCGTTCTTAGCCAATGTCATTCAGTGATCGATATTGCGTTTCGTAGTAGCCTTCAACTCTCTGTGTTGCCGTCTACTTGGACTAGGGTATGAGGTCGCGCGGTTTCCATGCTCACAGCCTGGCCTCCTATTCCGGCTGCCCGTGAGCTTCAGGGACAATCCAGAGCTAATGCCCAAGCTATTACGCCGCTGGGCCTTGTGCCCCGATATCGGGTTCGATCTCTCAATGACCGGAAAGCGAAAACCTTCGTGATACAGAAGGAGTCCCGTGATCACTTCCTCTTGGACAACCCTTGCCGCATCAACCCATACTGCCTAGCTCAGCCAACTCCTAATGACGCAGGGGTGCGGAACAACAGGTACCTATAACATAGATGCCGTGACACCCATCGCAGCCTAGATGCAACTGCTGGGGCTCTGGGACCTGCTTACGACCACCCCCTGGCCCAGTGTCTGCGGGGTCCGGGTCGTCTACATCTGGTTGCCCTTAGTCTGTAAGATATCCCAAAGGCTCATTCAACAGAGATGAGCAATCTGTATCCGATTCGCTGGACGAACCTCGACATTGTTGGCCCAGGTCTGCAAGTTCATGGGACTCGAACGCGGAATTGGGTTGTACTCCTTGGTGCTGTGGGTGGTTGCCTGAACTCGCTCCTATGTGTGCTGGTGTATTTTGTTGTGACGTGGGTGACGTAGCATGCGAGTCGCTGACGCAGAGTGGGTTACTTGCAGATTGAAGCGGCATTGGCAACTTGAGGAACCGCCGAGACCAGCTTGAGGCTTCTTTTCCCCATGCTTGACACAGCTTCAATTGAAAGGTGAGCAAGGACCAGATTTCTAGCCCTAACTGGACCGATATCTTGTCCCGATGCTCTCTTCCACCACACTTTGATGAAAGTTAGCCTCCTGCACTGTGTGACGGGAACCATTAACATACGTCTATACATCTCCAACGAATCCACGCCTCACCTAGCCGAAGCCTTGGTTCCAACCCGTGATCAACTAGGAGATGAACGCTGTCCGAGGCCCCTGACATGGCCGCTCCTGTTCAGTCTTCGGTCAACAGGACTATACTGGAAAACGGTCCAGAGGTTTCCAGGAGCCGATTGTTGGCCTCGTTCAAATACTTGTCCGCCGGTGACCGCCCTAACATTGAGGTAAGAGGAGGGGTCTTCTGTAAATATTCCTGGACTGAGCGATGGATGAAATGGACAGTTGAGTCCCTAACCCCCAAGAAAAGGACATAAAACGGCCACTATCCCATCCCATCCCACTGAACGATCTGAATAAAGTCCCTCGTGGTCCCTTGGAATGAAGTCACCATCCGTATCAAAGGCCAGCGCTTCACGGAGCTCCGCCACCTCTAGGGGTCTCCGGGCATAACTAACCCAGTCCAGTGACTTCAGAATGTAGAATTTTTTTCGAAAGTTTCTTTGGTTCAGCGATACAAAAATTGAGGCGTAGGGATTGTTGAGATTGGTTGGGAGTCTAGCAAGGCATGATAGGATGGTGTCCTGGTCCTGGTGCCATTGAGAAGAGGACTCTATCCAGTTGATCGCAACCCTGACCCAGAGAAATAGTCCTCCAGCCTTTTCGGCCGTGATCAATTGTCGAGCGGTTTGCATCAATACATCTAGTCCTTTGTGGTTCGTACCGAATAGACGGAAACGCGATGCAATGATGGCTTGGAAGTCTTCTACTAACCCCGAGGCCGCGATGGTGGTTTGGCCGCTGACTGTGTCATGAAAATAAGTGGATGCGTCCATCGTCACCGCTGTCGCTGGTCATAGCCATCTGGGAGCAATAAGTCGTTCACAAGTGTGGTTGTGGAGGAGGAGGCGCAGGGTGCAGCCTTGCCTGCTCGAAGCGCCCTTGGCACAGCCCTGCTTTGGAGGCCCCGCAGCTGAACAGCTAAACAGCCACGTCCAAATGCCATACATCTGTCAACGCACACAGAAAGCCGCCTGCCGAGATATATTAAGCTGCTTCGAAGGCCCTAATCGGTCAGGTTGTCGTTATCCTCTTCGATCATGTCCTCTCCGCGACCTTCCCACCGTGACGACTTCGAGGTCGCAATCATCTGCGCGCTACCGCTCGAATACGACGCCGTTTCCTACATCTTCGACGAGTTCTGGGACGAAGATGGCGATCAGTACGGACGAGCGGTCGGAGACCCCAATAGCTATACAACTGGCCGTATAGGCAAATATGATGTCGTTCTGGCCCTCCTGCCGCACATGGGCAAGACCAACGCGGCCAGCGCGACCGCCAGCATGCGATCGAGCTACGGAGGCTTGCGACTGGCCCTTCTCGTCGGCGTGTGCGGAGCTATGCCTTGCGGCCAAGACGGCGAAGGCGAAGTTTTGTTAGGCGATGTAGTCATCAGCAAGACCGTCATCCAGTACGATTTCGGCAGGCAGTATCCAGACAGGTTTATACGCAAGAACACCGTCGAGGACAATCTTGGCCGGCCGAACAAAGACGTCCGCAGTCTACTCGCCATATTCGAGACTGACCGGGGCCTCGACCAGCTCGAACGACGGACTGCCCAGTGTCTTCAGCAGCTGCAGGCCAAGGTCGCACAGACAAGGCGTCGGGGCAAGTACGACTACCCCGGACCGGCGAAAGACAGGCTATTCGAGCCGGCCTACCGTCACAAGCACCACGTATCGCCGAAATGTATCTGCAGCAATTGCTTTAGCGACTTGGACCCCGTTTGCGACGAGGTGCTCAGCTCGTCATGCGCCGATCTCGGATGCGACGACGAACATCTCATCACGAGGGAACGGCTCCAGGCAAAACGGCAGTCAGAACACGATGGCAGCGACACGGCTCAGCGGCCGGCGGTGCATGTTGGGGCGGTTGCATCGGGAGATACGGTGATGAAGTCGGCTGCGGACCGGGACAGGCTCTCGAAGGAAGCAGGCGTGATTGCGTTTGAGATGGAGGGTGCTGGGGTCTGGGACGAGGTTCCTTGCATCGTGGTCAAGGGAGTGTGTGACTATGCGGACTGTCACAAGCACAAGGGATGGCAGAATTTTGCAGCGGCGACAGCGGCCTCGGCGTCCAAGGCAATTCTAGAAGGCTATATCCAAACCGACAAAGCTCTGAAAGCGTCTGCGGGCGATGGTGAGTGCAGTCTGTCTCTCTGATGTTTGTGAACAGGGCTGATGGCAGTGAAGACACCGGGAGCCGCAACAGTGCCGCGGCCAGGAGCACACCTCAGCAGGACCAAGCACACAATGCACTGCAAGGGCCGGTTTTCCACGGCCCCATCTCAGGCCAATACGTCATCCCGGGAACCCACACGACGGGAGGGACCGTCTACTTCAATTTCGGGCCGCGGAGCTAACGCGGAGGAAGGGGGGACATACGGGCGAGCTAAGATACTCGGACAGCAGTCGCTAGTTCTCGGTTCGGCGTGTATATGTGGGGTGATGATCTGAAATCTGGTGTCGCATATATGCCTGCATTAGCCTGGCCGAGAGAACGGCTGTTACCCATCGTGTTCATTCGAATAAATATATCGCGACAATATCGTGCTCTAACGTGTATCTTGTATGTTGTTCTCAGCCACCAGGTCCATGCGAACTTGTACATAGATAGCATACACCAAAGTGATAATAGCGACTGACTGCCATATGCATCTGGCCAGTGCTGCTGGTGTTTTAAACGAAGCCGCGTTCTAGACCGGCTGCGATTTTGATTCGCTACTGCAGCTGAGCTGTGGTTCGCCTTAGGCAACCGCACGTTTCTTCTCAGCCGCAGGCATTATCGCGCACGCAGCCTTACTGAAACTCGACCTGGTGAAATAGTTACAGCATGCTTGTAAGACATGAAGAAGCACGCGACCTGTTGCTTCCATGAATCAAACCAGCTTTCAAGGGCCACTTAGTGGCGAATACGTGTTTGCCGGCGCGCACGCGTCTGGCGGGGGCACGATCAACTACCATGTTAGCGGCCATGCCCCTCCGCGACCTATCCGACCCTTTTCGACCGTCCCTTTCCCGCCGGATCCCAAGTTTGTTGAGCGGACGGACATCTTGCTCTGGCTGCGAGATCAAACCGCACAACCGGGCAGCCGCGCTGCGCTCGTCGGGCTCGGCGGCATCGGGTAGGCTTCGTGCCCCCATGGCCTACACACTATGCTAACAGACCAAGGAAATCACAGGTCGCGATCCATTACGCGCACGAAGTCCGACACGCGTCACCGAATACCTGGGTTTTCTGGGTATATGCGAGCTCCAGCGCCCGTTTCGAGGAGGCGTACCGAAACATCGCCGATAGACTGCAGCTTCCGGGACGAGATGATCCGGCGCGCAACGTGCTGCAGCTGGTGCATGCCTGGCTGTGCGACGAACAGAATGGGCCATGGATGATGGTGCTTGACAACGCCGATTCCGTTGAGGTCTTCTTTCCAAGACAGGACGCCCATGGCTCACGCGACCGGCCGCTGGCATCGTTCTTACCAAAGACCGGCCGCGGATCGATCATTATCACATCTCGCAACACAGATGCGGCGGAGAGGCTGGCCGGTGTGGATGCTATCTACAACGTGCCGACGATGGAGAAAAGCCAAGCCCTACAGCTTCTCCAGAGCAGGCTTGGCGAGTGCGCCGAGGATAATATCGTAATGACAGATCTAGTTAATGATCTCAACTATATGCCGCTTGCAATAACCCAGGCTGCCGCTTACATCAAGCGAAGAAGACCCCACATGTCGGTATCGGCTTATGTGGATGAGTTCCGAAGGAGCGATAGAAACAAGGCGGCCCTCCTCAGCGGAGATATAGTCGACCTCCGTCGAGACGAGTTCGCCTCTAATTCAATTTTCACTACATGGCAGATCACCTTCGAACACATCCGTCACGAGAGGCCATCAGCTGCCAATCTTCTCTCCTTTATGTGCTTCTTCAATCCTCAGGGAATTCCCGAGTCCGTGCTTAGGGTATACCACTCGCGCAAGCATGGGGGAGGCAGCGGGGATAAACTCGATAAGGAGCTTGAGGTTCTCTGCCAATATTCATTAGTGGCAATGACATCACAAAGGGATGTATTTGAGATGCATCCCTTGGTCCAGTTTTGTACGCAGCTGTGGCTGTCATCGTTCGCTGACACACAGCGGTGGAGGAAATTTCTGACAGCGAGACAGTATCCATCAAAAGAATATAAGAAGTGGAGGCAGACATTTTTACAGGCGCTATCGGATCAATATCCACTAGGGACATATGAGAATTGGAGAGAGTGCCAGACATTGGATCCTCATGTTGATGCAGTTATGAAAGAAAGGCCGGACAATTGGAGCGATATTAAGAAATGGGCTCGGCTACTCAGTAATGCAGCATATTACCGGCTTTTGAGAGGCAAGTTTGATGAAGCAGAGCAGATGAACCGACGAGCCCTGGATGCTCGGGAGAAGGTGCTTAGCAGAGAGCATCCAGACACGCTTACGAGCGTTAGCAATCTTGCATTAGTACTACGATACCAGGGAAAGTATGAGGAGGCAGAGCAGATGAACCGACGAGCTCTGGATGCTTGGGAGAAGGTGCTTGGCAGAGAGCATCCATACACGCTTACGAGCGTCAACAGTCTTGCATTAGCACTACAATACCAGGGAAAGCACGAGGAGGCAGAGCAGATGAACCGACGAGCTCTGGATGCTCGGGAGAAGGTACTTGGAAGAGAGCATCCAGATACGCTTACGAGCGTTAGCAATCTTGCGGCAGTGCTGCGACACCAGGGAAAGTACGAGGAGGCAGAGCAGATGAACCGACGAGCTCTAGATGCAAGCGAGAAGGTGCTCGGCAGAGACCATCCAGACACGCTCACAAGCGTGTACCACCTCGCATACCTCTTCCACAAACAGAGCCGCTTCTCGGAGGCGGCTCAGCTATATGAGAGAGCTTGTAGCGGTTATGTGGAAGTTCTTGGATCTGATCACCCTACTACGAGAGCTTGTGTAAGGCATCACGGTTCTTTGAGAGAAGACATGGCGAATAATATGTAAAAAACAGTAATCTGCATTATAAGAGTATTTATTAGGAGTGAACTAGTACATACATTTATACTTCTCAACTGATATAGAAGCTGCGTGAAGTGGTAAGTTAGGTGGTGTGCCAGTGCAGCCCCGCCAAATGCGGGGCAAATCCGCCCGTCGACTTCCAGCTTGCTGTATCTTGTCACCACTAAAAAGGTCCGTTCTCCGTTGTCACTGATGAGCTCATGTCATATGCTCGCTATCTTGTTACGAGCTATTGGTACAAGTTGCTTGCCATTCATTTATTTCGGCCATTGATACATAGAACGCGCGTGTATCTGCTGTGAAAAAGCCACTAGCTGAGTGACTCGGTTAGTGGCCTGAGCATCTAAGGGCTTCACTTGGGCATGTACGCGATCTTGATCAAAGGGGCTGGAGAATGAGCAGGCTATTCAGCTTATTGTACAGTATCTCGCCCAGCAGTGAGACATTCGTATCCGCGTATGAGGGTATCTGCCTATGAGGGTATCTGCATATGAGAGATTGGCTGTTCAGCTGCGGGGTCATCCAAAGACGGACTGCTCTAATCTTGCCTGGTCATCTTCGTCTTCCCCTGAGCCCCCGCTAGCTAGTCGTTGGACTGAGCGTGGGCGATATGGGTGTGATCGTCCAGGACTGCTGGAACTTCGCCGGCATTCTTCCAATAGCCAAAGCGCGGCGAAAGAGCGCCTGTCCTCGGCTCGAATGCTGAGGGTGGCGGGGTCTGCTTTCGTTCGGTTGCCGGCATGCGCCTCAGGATGGCTTCGTAATCTTCTGCCCACGTATGCGATTGTTCAACAGCTAGTCGCCGTTCATCCTGCCCTCGGGGCCGCGATTTAAGGGCCAGCAGAGTAAAGGCCAGGACCTGGCTCACAGCAGTGCAATGCAAGGAGTTCTCCGGGTGCGCTTCGACCTCGGCTCGTGGTTCGGCGAGATGGAAGAGCAGATGGTGAGGACGGGCCCAGTCGATCTTGAAGAAGATGTAGCTCTCTTCAGCGGAGAGGTATCTGTATTCGAGGCCACCTATGATCATGTAGTGGTACGTTTGGGCAATGGCAGCAGCGACGATGCTGTCGGCGTGGTACTGAAAGAGAGCCTCGGGATCGGCGTTGGTTGGGATCGTGATCCTATTCACGACCTTGGCTGGATTGTCCATGTCCCGAAGACCCAGGCGAAGATGCGGCATTGTTAGTTTGTGCGGCAGTTTGTACTCGACTACGAAGGAGAGGGTCCACCGACTCGGATCCGCCTCGTCATGCTTGTAGACGCATACTCGGTCGGCGCGGAGCTGGCTCGCATCGTTGCGGGTACGCCGCTGTGACGGCTCCTCGGTGCCATCGCTAAGCCCGTTCGGATAGTTGTCGAACACTACGCCGCCGCCCAGGTCGAACCGACGCAGAGTCGCATTGTCGCTCCTGGGGACGTCGATGATCTTCAACACTGGCTCTTCGACGATGCGGCGCTGGATACGCTCGAGGTCCTTCTCGTTGGCGACGCGCTCTGCACGGCCTTGAAGGAAGCCCAGACTTTCAAAAGCCCTCTTGTCCGCTGGGAATGTCGAGCGTCATCTTCCCAGGCTTCTCTTCTGTGTCTCTAAGAAGTCCGGCCAGACGGACAGCTTTGATGGTACACACTTGCTCTGAGGGTTGGTGATGGAGTCCTTGGACGTGAGACTCTTGTCGGACTCTGTGGTAACGCTCAGATCAAGGAGTCGATGGCATTCACGGACGTACTCGATTAGCGTGTTCAACCTTGGTGTATTTCAGAGCATGAACTGGTGCTATATAGTCTGCTACTTAAAGTACTGGAACGGAAGATCGTCGATATGATACAAGGGACGATGAGATTCAGACGCTGCTATTCCGGACGGCAGAGGAGGGCCACGGTGAGATCGTCAGGCTGCTAGTCGAAAATGGTGCTGACCTAGAGACCAAAGACACGATATTCAGCAAGACACCGCTGTTATGGGCAACAGAGAAAGGGCACGAGGCGGTTGTTAAGCTACTTCTCGAGAAGGGAGCTAATACCGAGTCGAAGGATAAGGATGGTCAGACGCCGCTCTTGTACACCGCCGGGAACGGGCGCGAGGCCGTTGGTAAGCTGCTTCTTCTTCTTCTTCTTTTATTTAGCGCCGGGGGGAATAGATATTCCCAGCCTCCCGAAGGGCATAGGGCGTGCAGGAGACTATCTAGATCTGAAGAGATACTGTACATATGGAATTACCATATTAAGAATATCCTGCAAATTAAGCCCAATGGCTACGGGTGTTTGTTGCGTTGTTCCCGTGGCTCCGCCGGTTGAGCTCGTGTCCAATCTTGGTTTCTTCTCAAGGAGGGAGCTAATATCGAGTCGAAGGACAGGGATGGTCAGACGCTACTGCGGTATGCCGCTGAGAACGAGCACGAGGCCGTCGTCAAGCTCTTTATATACACAGTGGAAAGCCCCTTAGCATCGCGCTTTGAGAAGTCAATCATCTAAGAACGTCGTGTTTTTGGTAAACCCATTTCTCCTTTAGATCTTGTTCAGTCTCGGCGATCACCTCAGCGCTGACCTGAGACTCTCCAGAGTATTCATCAAACGTCACACCGAGTCTTGCTTATGAAGCTATGTAGTCTTTCACTGTTGCATCACGGAATCGTTGCCGTACTGTGGCCTCGAGATCTTTGTCTTCCATAGGGAGGCTCGGAGAATTTCTGATCTTCATCAATTCTATCATTCTTAAACCAGTCTTTGGAGGAGAAGCCCTCGGTATAGACTAGACTGCGCATGCCGAAGTCCTCGGGTAACGGCCCGGGTAGCTAATGTCTTTCGGAGAGGCAAGAGTCACCATTGACCTCATACTAGGGGCTCACAGGAGACAAGGTGTAAGTCCAACATGATGGCTGTCAGCTTCCATAGTAAGCCCGCTTAAAATTAGAAATGGAGGCTGTATTGCGCATCATATGAGCCATGAAGACCAAGGGAGTATGCAGGAAAGGCAACATATTAGTATCCCCCCACCGCCGAATAGCCACCTCGATAATCCGCACCAGGAAGGGCAAAACATGCTCAAACGTATCGTCTAGCAGCGTCTCATCAGGCCGCTAAGACATGGCTTTCGTATGGACTTTATACTATTACACCAGAATCGCTACATCGACGGTGCCTAAACTTACAACTCCTCAACCCGATTAAGCATTGTCCAATAGCCCAACAACTCAACACTCACCACTCACAGCCTCGCCATCCTCCATCGTGGAATCGTCTCACCCAACGCATTGAACTTGGATATCGCCTGGCCCAACGTTTCCCGCGTCGCACAGCTCCTACCAGGCCAGAACAACAGCCCTGGGTCGTGCCAGCTCCTCGGGTGTTCCAAAGTCAACATCCGCTCGCCAAGCTACCTTCACCTCATCATCTGCGGATATGTCTCGAAACCTGCTGGAGCTCTTGCAGCAACCAAAGGTATTGCGTAGAGAAATGGATAGGGATTCCTGGGCTGAAGAGGTACAAGTTCGTTTTCCTCAGTTTCGTCTGAAAATCCATCTTCGTGGTCAACGTTAGATTGTAAGGGCAAACAGCGGACTCAAGACATAGACTAACCTAAAGTTGCTGCTGAGGTTGGATTACTTTTTCGTTTCGCCCACAGACGCCAGAAAATAATCACCGCTGTGGGAAGATTGATGAGCACTCCTATGATGGCGATAATAGCCTCTGCAGATAAAGCCATGGCTTGGAGGGAAACGTAGAGTGCTTGGCTTGAAGCAATGGTGTATAATCTGTAAGTGTTTGTTGCGGTGCTTATGGAGCGAGCGAAGAGCCAATATGCTAGTGAAGCTGAAACTGCTTACGACCGCATGTGTACTTACACCGTACTTATCGACTCAAGACTTCGCTACCAGCCAGGCGAGGCAGTGCGCCAGCGATCCAGCTCGCCCTATGACAGGTACCCGTTGGTGTAAGAAGTGGGTCCTCTTGGATTTTCGGTTCAACAAATGCAGCTGCAGATGGACGTTGACTTGCTACGAAGAAGTCATGGTGCCCATGCAACAAGGTTCTATGTAGGGCTGTTAGGGGCTGCCATTGTCCGTTGTTCAACTTAGCGTTGGCATCTGCGTTGAACAAGTGCACGTTATCGACTTTCATGCATTTAGTGTCAACCATGACGAGGCCGGCATAAATCCCCTTGAGCTCTGCAACAAGTGTCCCGGGAGATTGGCCGAGTATCCAGTTGACGGACTCAGTGAATTAAAACAAGGCACAAGATGGATTTCTCTTTCAGGCGGTGGCTTGCAATGGCCACCAAGAGCGTTTGTCAATGAAGAGCAATCGCCAGCCAGCCGTGGTCCATCGAAGCCTACGAGAGGACGCCAATATACACGGCAGCTTCTGACACGAAGCCGGCGTCGCATGGCGGCAAGGATGCCTTCACTGACCGGAAGAGAGTCTACGGCCCAAATCGCCTGCCGGAGCCAAATTCCACGCCGTTCCTCGAGCTCGCATGGATTGTGCTACAGGATCGAGTGCTGATTTTGTTGAGTGTTGCTGCTATCGTCTCACTGGATGGGGACACAGAGCGACTTAGTGTAGTAGTACAGTTGTTGAAGCGCGTTATGGCGGGCGAGGATAGCAAGGTGATGGTATAATCGCCCCGTTGTGGGGGACTTGTCCGAGGACTGGCTATACCAATAACGACTCACGCCAGTCCATATCTCCCGACCCTTGATGTCGCCATCTTCTATGGCCATGCGGTATCTGCTAAGGTCTCCGAGGCACTCAATCCACGTATCCTCGAACGCGGGGACCGTCTCATATAGGAGAGCCATCATGCTGTACGCGTGCGGCGCTTGTTTATTCCCAGGGCATAGCTAAAGTTCTTCCTGCTTTGAGCGATGATGTTGGTCGGATCTCCATTGATCTGGAACGAGTTGGTGAGAACTACCAGGGAGCAATCATCGTCTGGAAAAGTCCAGTATGCGGAAAGAAAACCGCCTAACTCCCCAGTGTGGCCGATGGCCAGCCGTTCTCCAGAGTCCTTACCAATGGGGTAGTCTCGGGAGCCGTCCGATCTTGTGTTGATGATCTATTGCTCTGGTCCAGGGCGTCCGGGTTTGTCACGGAGCGACATCATCATCTTTCCATGAGAAGACTGATGTCCAAGCGCGGTGACCAGGAACGTTCCAACGCCATCAAGAACTCGAGCACCAGAGATGATAAAAGGGCCAAACTTCTAAGGCCTGGGCGCCTCCTCATGCAATAGCGCATGGTATACATCCTCCGCAGGAACCTTCTTAATCAGATCCGATTCATCCGTAGCCGACGACTCATCGCAGCTGAGGTTGTGACCAGAGATGAAGACGCCGTCCACCGGAATAACATCACCTAGCTCAAGCAACATGATATCTCCGACGAGGGCATCATGAATCGAGATGTTCTGAGGCTGTCCAGAACGCGGCACCTTGACCAGACGATCCTCCTTCTGGTTGAGCTTGCGGAACTGCCGCTTGTTCAAACCTCATGACATCCTCAGTGAGCGTACCAGTCTTGTCGGAGCAAATGATGGTCGCGTTACCCATGGTTTCGCAATACTGCAGATGGCGGACGAGGTTGTTTCCCTGGTCATCTTCGGTGGTGAACGCAAGCGATAGCGCCACCGCGAGTGGGAGTCCTTCGGGCACTGCAATGATGATGACCGTGATGGAAGTGGTGAGAATGCGAAGAAGTTCTTGTCGACCACCCCGAGAAGGAGCTGCAGACGCTCATCTTCAACGTCTTCGTCTTGCGAAAATGCTTCCTTGGCCGTCGAATCGTACGGCCCTTTGAAGACATTATACGTCCACCGCATGTTCTCCGCCTTCATGTGGGCTGCGGCGGAGACGATGGAGAAGCCGATCAAGGATGGAGCAGTTATGCGGCCTGCACAGAGACACGGGGGAAGTGGTGATTCAACGTGGCAGTCATTTACATTGCACAAAATCCAGCTCTCCGAAATGGCCCGAGAGATCGAAAAAACCAGACTTGGAAGCCTGGAAGATGTGTACCTGGGTATCATCCCACCGCTGAGCGCGGAGAAGAAGCTACCACGGCCCGATGCCATCATCGAATGGCTGCGAGAACATGCCAAGCCACATGAGAAGCTAGGGTATTGGAAGGAGGCAGCCGATGCGTACCAGTGGCTCTTTCGAACGGCGAAGGATCTGGGACAGGACGGCATTGCCGCCAAAGTCACTGCCCTATTGATGGAATACCTGAGGACAGTAACCGCTATTGAGTTACGGAGAGCCCGGCAGTTCGAAGAAAGAGACATTCAAGAGCTGGAGCAGCTCAAACCGAAACTTTTGGAAGAGCTGCAATACGCTGGTGTTGATGGCGTCTTGGCCGCCCTCATGGGCTTACAAGAGGCGCAGGGTCGTTCTTTGGAAGGTCACCTTGTTGAGCATCCAAAGCCTCTGGGGATTACTATAAAGATATGTAGTTTACTCTTATGCTGTAGCCAATCGCGCGACCCAGCGGAGCCGGGTAAGCTATGCCAGAGCTGGCTCACCCGGCCTACCCATCAGTATAAGCCAGGAATCCACGCAGGTCTTAGCCTGAGGCTTAGACGTAATCAAGTTGTGCTGTTTGGTATCGCTGCACTGGATTGGCTTCTCCGACATGTCGCGGTGGTTGCGTAATTTGAACGCGTGCCTTGAACGCGTCCTCGTCAACTCGTCTTACGCTTCATCTTTCTCTTCAAAGAACACTCCCTCGCCAGCGCTTTTGACCATCGACTTCTCCAACATCCTGAATTGACCATCATTCGATGGTGCTGAAGCGAGGTGTTATGCAATATGTCTTTCGTCCAACATCACGGAATCTCAATGGCTGCGGCAGATACCGACTCCAATAACGACGGCGGCCGTTCACGATACTCTGGCAGAGACGTTTGAGCACGAGCACGCACACGATGATCTTTGAGCTGCCGAATAGGACCAATTCCGGCGCATGTCGCCTAATCGAGACGATCGGCCATGACGAGGCTTGCAGCTGACTCTCCAGAAGGATGACCAACGGTCTCACTCCGACCTCGAGCCTCCACGACCAAGGAGAGCCTTGCTTGATTCTGTTCCACTTCACTTCTTGACCACATTCGCCATCATGTTCTCGTGCAAAAAGGCGCTCGACGGTCGAGGATTTTGGGCGGATATGGCAACGCGTGGGCTTTTGCGCTCTCGACATCGTTGATGGTGAGGGCGGGAACGACGGCAGCATGCAGGTCGGGGGGGAAGGGGTTCGCTGCTACTGGCGCCGGTTCCCATCCGGCTGAGCCTGACCGTGTCGTAGACTAGCGACGGGCTGTTTAGCATCGGTTCTGTTTCTGCGAACAAGCCTGACATGTCATGGGCTCGGAACATGGCCGGAGTGTGAGGGCATTGAGGTGCTTTGGCCAATGTCTCGGTAACGTGAGGGACGTGCCGAGCAAGTGTCTAGGCAGAGCGAAGCACATCTGAAGGCCTGCAAGAGAGCAGAACGCCTGAACATGATATACCGTCTCTCGCAGTCGAGTTTCTGTGTGGCTATATGGCGCACTGGAAGAATCCAATTGCCTGAGCCCCGGTTCAAAGTTAGCTAAACCATTCTGCGACAACGATTGCACCTACGCCGGATTACGGTGTGGACGGGAGGGAATTGAGCTCGCCTGCGGGATCAGGGGAAAGGCAAGCGCAGGTACTGAGGTGTTAAGGGACGAAGAGGAAACTGAAAACACAGAGGCTGCTTCTCCGCAATTTAAAGCTGAGCGCTTTTAGAAGCGTACAGGTTGTCTTTTTTATATATTTTCCCCCGCAGCGATGGCGGGCGTGAACCTGGACCGGGAAATGCAATCAAGATGCATTGGCTGTCCTGTGGGGGAACCAGGGGGGTTTAGCTTTCCAGGCAGCACTCGTCGGTTTGCCGTGTGGGGGGCGGGGAAGCCCCTCTGCACTGTAATGGGACGCTATAGGGCTGAAGGGCACCGGACACTTATTAACTGGGCAGGGTTGGCAGGGTTCTAGCACGCAGCATGTCAGGACGGACCTGGAGAGGCTCGGGCGCAGCTGGTGGATCCTCCATCTCCGGCTGCACCGCCGGTCCCAGCCGTAAGTGCGGCGGCACCAGGATAGGCTGGATAGGTTGTATGTGGGATGAGATCAATATCATCCTCATTTGATGGCCGGAGTCTTGGAGACATCGATGGCGACGGGCATGATACCATTCGGTGGTCTTCGTATATGGGTAGAGAGGTCCTTTGACTGCTACGGAAACGTGCGAGCCGGCATCTCAGGTAGTCACCCTCTTTGCAGAGTCCCATCACGTTGGCCAGCAGGGTCAGAATGCCGAAGACGATGGCTACGACGACCTCGGTCGAGAGCCATGAGCCGGACGTCATACTTTTAGATCTGGAACGTCGCGGTCGTTCAACCCGGTTCTTTGGAGGGGCGACAGAGGGGTCTTGACAGGGTGAAATTGTCTGGGCGGAAGTTGGATGCTAGACTGACGATAAATGAGATGAGAACTGGTGCTATTGTCGCCACCATGGGACTCGGGCGTGTTGGAAAGGACAGATTTTATATTGTACCCGAACCATGGTTTGATACCAATTAGCCCGTGAATTATTCTCCTTGTGACACGACTGGCCAGGTGGGCGGCGGTTTGGGGACGGGGTGCTGACGGTCGCCCTCTGTCAATGCCAATGCCCAGGACAAAAAAGAGGCTTACGTCTGGCTCTAGATCGGGCTGTCAGTGCTCCTCAACCTCCCAAGCTCCTTTGACCCACGACCTGCCGGGACTTTAGCGCCGGGGAGGTGGGAAGAGGGAGGAGGTCCGACTCTGCGCTCTCTGCAGCGGCTCGGTACTTGGCCTCCAGACAGCCCCGACTTCGGTGACACTTGGTCTACAGCACGTTTGAGGCAACACATCCTTGTACCCATGAGGTGCTCACGGTACCTAATCCTTGTATCATCCACTTGTCCTGGCTTGGTTGCTTGTTGGTCCCCTCGGTGTGGCTTGGGGGGCGTGGTGTACGTGGTGTCGGTTCTTGACCTTTTTTAACCGTCCGGGTCTGTGCTAGACTGGGTGCTGCAAGGAAGTCGACACCCCTGGCTAATAGGAGGTTAGGGAGGCAAGGTAAGGGAGGTAAGGTGCAAGCCTCACCACTTGGGATGAGGGCAGTGAGTGCGGCGGGGGAGTGGGATTTGGATCGGCCACCACTTTCTGCTCGAACTCTGACTCTCTGAGGGTCTGACGCACGCACCACAGAGTGTCGGTCTTTTTCAGATGAAGAAAAAGTGTGGGGGATGGAAAACGGAAGGGTGTGAGGGGAAAGAAAACGGATGGACGATGGAAGGACGGAGTGGAGGGGTACTGAAAATGAACCAGGGGGGTGGCGCCCCTTTGCACTCTGGGTTTTCTGGTTGGTTTTTCATCTTGGGTTTTGAACGTTGCGTTTGTCCGTTAGATTCTGGTCTGCCGTTGGACGAGCGAGTACATGCGTCTTGGCTTTGTTTCTGCCGGCGTGGGCAACGAAATGACGACAGGAAGAGATGGCGGATCAGTCTTCCATACGGGCACTAGAGGAAGAAGATGGTGATGGGTGTAAGTACTGCTTTGCCCACGACGGCATGGATGTACGTACGTCTTTGCGTACTAACACCGTTAATTAGCAACTGACCTTCAATTCTCCCCCCCGTCGACCCTACTGCGTATAGCAAGGCCCTCATATGTACTTCCCCTGTTGATGTTGGAGGTAGGGAGCTTTTGGGGGTGGGGTGTATATCCGAATGGGTGTTTGGAGAGGGGTCCCCCCAGCTGTAGATGGAAGCATCTAGCGCGGCGGAGAGAATGTCACGACACCAAAAAAGACAGTTGCGAGGAGATTGTGCACAGAAATCTAGCACCCTGCCCGGCCCGGCGTCCTAGTGCGAACTAGAAGGAAGCTAGCTTACGCCTAGCGCCTTGTCGACATTCAGACATGGGACACCGAAACAGCGGGTTCCTCGTTCACTGCACTGAAGGACTTGCATCCCACTCACCGACAAAAGTATAAGAGGCCTCGCAAGGACCATTGATTTATTCCCATCACCAAGTAACGATCAACCCATCACATCTGCATTCAGAACATTTGAACAAACAAAATTCTTCTTTGTTCATCTCTGCACAATCTTTCACAGCCTTCGAGTCATGGCACTATCTACCGAAGCAATCGTTGCGATTATAGGCATAGTCATTACCGTCCCTCCGACTGTCGCCATCATATTCACTTATTGCTGCCAGCGACGCAGACAGGTATTGAATTCTGGTAGGATTATGCACACAAGGCAACCTTTGCGTACACTTACTTACATTCAATCAGCTGTCCGCCAGCCACCTCGCTTCAGACATCCCGCCTCGTACTGGTTAATTGGGCCGGTCCATGTGCCAGAATCTGCATGGTCCATGTCTAACTACGCAAGCAATGTGTAACCAGGTATGCAAGACTCTTCCCTTCGGCCTCGATTATTCTCATGGGTTTGGTAGATGCTTGAACGGTTCATGGTTGGGATTGAGTTATAAGTCATGGATCTGCTCGGTGGAGCATGGTCCCCATTGCACTGGAACGTCCCGCTGGATCCCCTGCCATACACCCCACCACCACACAGTCAGTTGCAGGGTCTCTTAGCACCATCCAACAGCGTTCATTTGACATCACCGTCACCAATCTCGGGGAAGAAACAGCAGCTGAGCCGTTTCGAGGATACATGTTGCAATGGATCAGACATGTAGGATATTAGGCATTCAGCTGCTAGGAGATTACGTCTATTTTTGGGGGTAATGCATGAAGGAGCACAATAATAGACAAAGGCATGTAGAGATATCACGGAATTGTTCCAGCAGCAACAAATGTTAGACAACATGGCAGATTATTACGCTACGTTTATATCATGCGCAAGATTCACAAAATCTCCCAAAGCATCAAACCAAGCTTAATTGGTCTTCCCAGCAACGATCAAGCCATCCCAGATCATCAATCCAGATCTCAGACCCGCTCCTCCCGTCGTCCGAACCCTTACCTGGGTAAAGCCAGGCCAAGAACTCCCTTCACCGAACCCCCTGTCCCATGACAGTCTCTCTGCAGCTTGAAAAATGGCGGCGGATAGCATCCCTGTCTTTGCGCAGCAGCATGTTGCGTCTCCACCTCCCGAATCACTTCTTAACACGCCTCCTACTAGGTCAGTATACCAGCCTCTTCGCGTGTGGGAGAAGATCAACGCCCATGTAAACGACGGCAGGGTTCCCTAACTTTTGGCCTCGCTCTGAGGGACTTCGGAACTGTCTCAATCATGTCACCGCTCGCCGCCCTCCCCTCCAATATTTATCATTGCCGTTTGCAACAACCATACCAGGATTGCTCCTACCAAGTCACCTCGATGTATCTACAGTTTATATCAACCAATTAATACTATGCGACCTGCCCATGCGCCCAATTATTCTTTTGTCAAATAAGAAAATGGTTTCGCACATAAGTGTAGGCAGACAGGTTTAATAAACTGGTAAATTTTCATGCAACATAATTCCATTTAGACCCATGGAAGCACTTCTGCCTGATGCTAGATGATGTGAACCAATAATGTGTCCCTTCAGGTCAGCCTCAATTAACAACTTCCAGCACATGGGGTACCTTAAAAACTTGGTACCCCGCCACATTTCCTGTGTTCTCGCGCAAACCCATTCTTCCTTCATTTGTGTAGATGCCAAGCTACGCAGACATCTAAAGTACAGCATCAGGTATTCACACTGTGCCCCTGACGATGCCATCAAAGGATAGGCCATGGATCGCACGGGATGACCCATACCAAGATCTCACGAATGGTCTCTGCATGTCTGATCCACGTCTAAGCCAACCCGACGTCAAGCTTCTCGAACTCGGTATCTCCTGGGAAAATCGTGAGGTCAAGATTCGGGCAATCGAGTTTGGAACAGCCCAGGACGACCAGATCCTGCTGTCGCCCATTTCGGGACCAGATGCTCTAGCCAGGTGTTTGGCGCGAGAGAGACCAGACGGCAAGGCTCGAAGAACGGCGTATATATTTGAGGGCATGAATAGGGATGTTGCGACCGTTCTTGGGGACCATTTCCAAATGCACCCATCGATGTTCATAATCTATGAGCGGACCGCCAATGCTGCATCCCGTAGCGAGGGCTCATATAGCATGCTGGCTACGAGTCTCGCAACACAGACATACCTCTGTATGTCATATCGTGAGTTGGTAACCCTGCCAAATGAGCTGCTAGGTTACTTTAGCCTTCGGTGTTCGGTTACTGGAAGGGATGTGAGCATCACCAGAGTGAATGGGAAATTTGATCCTGTCGCTATGGTACGTCGCAAATGCATCGTTTGGAATAGAACAAGACAGGACGGTTGGGACTGTAAGCACTGGGCCTTCCGATCAGTGCTTGTCAAATCCATGCTAACATTTATACCAGGCATAGTCATCTGCGACCCGCCATTGCGCAACGTCACGGTAACAGACAAGGGGCCGACCAGAGGTTGCAGCTTCCCAGCCTACGCGAAACCCACCAGAGGATATGTAGACTTTCTTCCGGCAGACATCCAAGCCAAGACCCTGCAGGGCCCTCCAAGGACCAGCATGGCGGATGACATGTGTTTTTACCTGGCAACTCATTCTACCCTCCCTGGTTTGACTTGGGAGACCCCAGAAGTTGTGGCGGTTTTCGCGAAGAAGATTATCGCGAGTCTTTACGCGAGGCATTTTGATCACTTACGCACAACCGTCATTCGGTCACAATTACCCATGCGAAGGCAGTCCGACTTTATGGGACTGGAGCTGGCCTCTGTGGAGTCAAACTGGAGCGACTGCCAAACTTTGGAAAAACGACTCAGCAAATGTTGTCTTGACCTGGAAGAATTACTCATCCAGCTGCAGCTACCACTCGAACGACCAAATCCCCGGCAAATAACCTCCTGGCGAGAGGTCGGCGCTGACTTCCAAATGCTCTACCACCAGTTCAACTACGCCCGAAACTGGACGGAGAAAATTAACTCATCAATCACAGGTCTGGCTGGAATAGCAGGCAATCGACAAGCATTCAGAGAGCAACAACTTTCCCTGCAAGCAGCCGACAGGGCGAGGAACATCACCACTATAGGGCTAGTATTCGTGCCATTAGCATATGTTGCTACGCTATTTAGCATGTCAGAGGAGTATGCGCCGGGCGGAGAGAAGTTCTGGCTGTATTTTGCGATTTCGATTCCTACGACTCTATTCGTTTTTGTCGCGTATCAGTGTGCGAATTGGATTGGGAAGAGGTGTGGGAGGGCTGTGGCTCAAAATAACACAGTTTGAGATATTTATTTCTTCCGAGCTCTAGCTACATGACGGTAGATTTTTAAATGATCTAGGCAATTGTGTGATGTTAACATGTATTAACTTAGTGAAGTTGGAGAAGGCGGATACGCATGTGACGCAGATACGGGTAATGTTACCACCTCTCCGGTGAAGAGAGGCGGGAGATAAGGTCAACCCACCAGGTATTTCTACATCCTCAGTTTTAAATTAAATATGGTAGATTGTTTCTTGGAGGTATTCTCAGTATATCCCCAGATTCTGCTATACCATCGCATACCACAGCACTAACAGTCCGTGCTAAGAAAGAATTTTTTGAGGGAAGGTAAGACTACGAAGAGAGAGAGAGAGAGAGAGAGATTAATTTAACGCCAGGGAGCGCAAGGCGCTCCAGCCTCCCGAGTGGCATCTAGCATGCAGAAGACTATTTAACGGCTAAGGTAAGCCATAGGATATCCTGCACATCTGACCTAGTAGCTAGTCAGGAAACGGGACCGCCGACAGGAACACATGGATTACAGAAAGAATGTATGTGTTGGTGATGGCTGGCCCCGTTGTGGGCCTAGTTGAGCCCCGTTGTCTGGCCCGCGGAACATGTATCGGAAGTACCTGCACGAGGAACCACAGGTATCTCGCACAGTACTGTGAACTCAGCGACAACACCGAGATGCGCCCGCGTCCTGGCTCTCCCATGAAGGTGACCAAGAGCCTAGATAACGAGCAAGCGCTGCCTGCAACGGGCTTACGGAGGCATTTAAAGCCCAGCCATTCCAGCAAGCCGCTGGCTAACGCCCCCCCCCCCTGGCTGCCCTACTGATTAGGCTGTCTCAAAGCCACGAGGGGTCCCCGAGGCGCCCAGGTAGCAAGACAGGCAACTCTGCTCTCTTTTTGGACTTGGGTTATTGCTACGCCATGTTGGTTGTTGGTTGGATGTCCCCCTAAATCCAGTTCGTAGGCCGTTCAGGCGGACCAGCCATGGGTGCCGAATCACGTGCGGTGTGTTTGTTTGTCAATTAAAGTCAACCTCGCCCATCCCTCATTTCGTATCTCAAGCCTCCCCCCACTCCCTCCACATCATGGGCGACTTCACTCCCGTGCTAGAAAGGCGGGAGCGGATTTTCGCATTCGCCAAATTCAACCTCGATGCACTTCTTTCTCTTGCTACACAGCTTCGAGGCGGCCGGCCATGCACCACAGACGTGTCAAAGAGACCGAAAGCCGGAAGTCTGAATTGGGTCATCTTCATCACCTTTGACGATGGGATTGAATGGGTCTTTCGCTCCCCGCGCCGTAGCATGAGCATCAAAACCGAATCTCATTACAAGATGACCATCAGTGAAGCTTCTACCTTGAAGTATCTTGGGAAGCACAGCTCGGTCCCGGTCCCGGAAGTCTACTCCTTCAGGTTAGCTGACAGATATACGGTATACCGTCTTTGCCATTGCTTCTGATCTCTGACTTGTCAAAACTAGTGGCTCTCACGACAACGAGATTGGGGTGCCTTATATTCTCATGAGCAAGGCCACCGGCCGCGCCCTTTCCGAGTATGACTGGTCCGAGGCATTTCGAATACCGGGCTATACGGTGCGGATCCCACTCCTGCCCCTGGCAGACCGGGACCGAGAGAAGATAATGGGCCAGCTCGGAGGCATCATGTCGTTACTATCGGAGATTCATTTTGATAAGATTGGGTCATTATTCGAAGCCGAAGACGGTAGCAGCGACTGCTCTGTTGGCGAGTGCCTGAACCCATCGCTCCTCTGGGAAAAGAGGGATAAGCTTGAAGGCATCGACCGAGGTCCCTTTGACCAAGAGAGCCAGTACTTGAGCTCTCTGATATCGGCTTTTGTGTCTCACGCCAAAGAGCTTCGACTCAGCCCTCACAACTTCTTTGCGCCGATCCCTGATGCTTTCGAGTACCGTGACTGGGCCAGTTACAAAGCAGCAGTAGACAGGTGGGAAGATTTTTACCTGCTTGGGGAGGGAGCCGAAGGCAGCAAAAATCGGCTATCATACTGTCTCGCCGGCGAGTTCCTGCGCGAGATGATCCCGTCTCTTACCTCTCACGCCTCTCAGAGTCGGGGGTTTGTCCCTTGCCACCCCGACCTTCACATCGGCAATATATTTGTGGATGAAAACTTCAACGTGACATCCATCATCGATTGGGGTTCCGCGTACGCAGGCCCTCTATCCGAGCTGCTCGCCACTCCTGGCCTCAGCGGCTCAACCTCACCACCGGGAAAATCGCTTGTTGCTGCCTTCAGGGCAGGCTTCGGCCAGGGAGGGAAAACGATCGAACCGGAGCTGTGGGTGAAAGGTGAGATGATGTGGCGTTTCTCTCGGCTGGTGCGACTACTCTCTACCCAAGATTACACGCTCTTTAAAACGTTGTTCGAGCTCGCGCACGAGGACGGATCTGACGATATTCCCCGGACGTTTCACGAGAGGAGCATGCAGGAGCATGGGAGAGAACTGCTGGCTAAGCTGCGGGAGGATGCCGAGGGGGAAGAATCTGAGGAGGACGAGTCTGAGGAGGAGGAAGGCGGCCCTAAGATGGAGACTGAGAGGATTGCCGTTGCGAGAAAGCTGATGCTGATGTCGGAAATGAATCCGAATTTTGTGGCGGACAAGAGGTTGTGGCGATGGCTTGGGGATGCATGCTGGATTAAGCAGGAGACATCTGATTCAGTGGGACGAATCATGAACCATCGGGGCGCCGTGAACTCCCCCCTCTCCCCCTTGGGGACATCCTTGTCTTAACTAACCATTCTCAGAAACTTCTTCAACCAACAAAGGGAATCAACCAACAACGCCTGAACTTCAGCCTGGCATTGGTGTAAGCCGGGGATCTGTTGGTCCTTCAGTCATCAGGCTGGCACATCATGTGTTGTGCTGATTAATTTAGTAGTGAGCGGTTGGGCTGGCGTCTACCCAGGCCCCTCATGGACACCAGGCACCTGTTCCTTGGCATTGTGAATGAGCAAGGTGTCGAGCGATAAGTCTATTTTGAGGGGTTCTGTTGCTACCGTTGTGAGACTTGGCACATCTTCCTAGGATCCGAGGTACTCCGTGAATCCCGGTCTCCAGTTTCGGCGTCCCCACCATCCCGGAAGGCCGAGTGGATCAAGGCCGGCACACTACCCTTCGTCTCCGGATTTCCATCCGGCGTAGAAAAGTCGGCCGTCCGCGGACATCGGCCCCCGACCTGAACGGGGCGCCCAATAGCGACCCTAATCGTCCTACGAGCACAATTCTCAATTAGTGGGATAAAGTGCTCCCGTGAAGAATGCCGTGCATATATTCTTACTTTATTTCTCCCCATTCTCGTGCTTGTAGATGAGTCTCCCGGCGAGTGCCAGCTGAGCTACCCCGCCGAATCTTGCATTGCATCATCCACCGTATAACTCGACCTCTGCAATTCCAATTGAAACCCATTGAATACCCTCTATTGACTTCTCACCATCACCATGTCCCTCAAAAACGTCTGCCTCGTCGGCGGAAACGGCAACCTCGGCACCGTCCTCCTAGACGGCCTCGTCGCCTCCCAATCCTTCTCCGTCTCCGTCGCCTAGCGGGCCTCCTCAAACTCGTCCCTCGCCCACGCCTCGCAGATCAAACTCCTCACCTTCCCCGATGACATGTCCGTCGAGGGCCTCGTCCCCATCCTCCAAGGCCAGGACATCGTCATCGCGTCCTTCCCTCTAAAGGACGTCTCGCAGCACATCCACCTGGCTGAAGCGTCCGAGAAGGCTGGAGTCAAGCGCTTCATCCACGCCGACTTTGGGAGCTGCGACGCGCAGAGCGACGAGGCCAAGAGGCTGCTGAAGCTGTACAGGGATAAGGACCTTGTGAGGGAGAAGTGTGTTGAGCTTACGGCGAAAAACCCCGATTTCTCGTGGACGTCGCTTGTGTGCGGGCACTTTTTCGACTTTGGCATGCGCGTTGGCCTCTTGCACTTTGACATCGACACGAGCACCGCCGTCATCCTCGACAAGGGCGACGTTCCCGCATCGGCAGCTACACTGAGACAAGTGGCAGAGGCGCTGGTAGCTGTGCTCAGGAGACCGGACACGACCAAGAACCAGTTGCTGTACGTGCACAGCTTCTGCAAGACGCAGCTGGAGGTGCTGGCTTCTCTGGAGAAGGCGACGGGCAAGACGTGGAAGAAGGAGTTTGTGGACTCGCAGGAGTTTCTGAAGAAGGAGACGGATAAGCTGGCGGTGGAGTTTACCAAGGAGCCGATGGAGGAGGTGGTGTTTGTGCTGGGGACGCTGGATGCGGATTGGAGGACGAGGGGGGAGACGTTTGCGATGGGGGAGCTGGGGCTTAAGGAGGAGGATCTGGATGAGGTTGTGAGGGGGATTGTAGAGGGGTGGGGGAAGTAGATGTAGACATTAGCCATTAGAGATAGACTGTTATTCTGTATATTAAGTGTAACTGTCCTTTAGATGCTCCTTGAACACCTCAGCAGCATCAAACCCCTTGATGCCATCCCCCTCAACCTCCCACCCTTCGCTCTTCATCACATTCACAACATCATCCCCCAGTTCCTGTACATCCCTGTACCCATACTCCCAGTCCCACAGCAAAGCCTTTGAACCCAGAAACCAGTAACATCCGTACCCATATTGAAGAGTTTACAAGTCCCCCTATCTACAGCACCAGGATCCTGGCTAACAATACGAGATCAGGATGTCGGGAGGTTGCGAGCGCTTCGGCTGACAACAGGGTCTTGGAGGGATCGAGCCACGGGTTCCACATTAAGATAGTGGAAAAGGCAGGTCGGCAGTTGCGTAATTGGTCGGCGTATGAGACTCGGAGATAAAAAGGGCGCTCGTGAAGCTATACAGGGCGCAAGGGGAGGCTTCTTCGATTGTGGCTCAGCATAGCAGGCTCAGTCAGAGTCGCCAAGATGGTCATTGGTCGATTTTAGCCCGACAAGGTCTCGGTCGTTGGCGTTGCTACCTGCTTCAACAATGAGGATGTTCAATGAGATATTAGTCCGGAGCAGCCGGCCTGAGAGACGCTACTGGCCAAAATGTAATCTAGAGTGTCATCTCACTCGAAGAAGGCCCTGACTCGGAGAGCGAGCTGCTACCAAGAGGGTGCTTATTGGATGGAGGTTCCAATAAGGCGAAGAGAACATGGCACCGGACGCTACGGTGTGTTCTTATATCTGGGAGCGACAGTCAACGGTGTACTGTGATTTGCTAGATAAGGAAACACCATGATTCCAAGCTAGATATATCTCGAGTCAGCCACGCAACATGGCCGGCTGTTCAGGGCCACATATATTGACTCCTGGAGCCTTTAGGTTTGGCCTAGTGCGCGGGGACCGGTGCATGTCCCGGATCGGCTTAACAAGAGGAATTTTCGAAGCAATTAGACGTGACAATTATACGATCAATTGTCAATTTTCTAGTCCCCATGGTGGCCTACCAGTCGATGTGGAATCTGCTTTGGCACATGCTACATACCACAGCAGTCCCGGGCTAAACGAGAATCCATGCGAGCGGGTAATCCCGAGAAGAACGTCCCAAGAGAAGGCCCCAAGTTACGATGCAATCACTACGCGACGACTAGGTGTGCGCCCTATGGAGATCATGCTGCAAGCACCAATGCCTAAGACGATGAGCAAATCGGATCCTCCCCAGCTGATCGACACGACCCCTACACACGTTTCTCAGGCTGCATTGCCTTCCACATCGCCCATGTGCTGGCCAGGAGAGGACGCGTGGAAAGGGGATGACGAGACACGCTTTGCCGAGAGACAATGACGAATATGGCAAGGAAGCATACGTACCCGAACCTCCTTTCACTCAAGGGAAATTGTAGTTGCTGAATCTTAACAATGCCCTATCAAGTAAAATCTTGCCGGGAGGTCTGTGCCATGGCCTCCTCCGAGTGACTTCAGAGCTCTCTACACCGGGTTCATGAACGCCTGACTCATGTGCATTCACGTTAGACGATGATTGGGGGAGTTTTCGGATAGCTGGCTTTTGTAACTCGACTACGGGTGTGAAGATCCTGTCGCGGCTTGCATGAACACAGGCGCTGCACATTTTACAAACAAATGTCACTGAGCCTTTAGGTCCGGTATACCCCTTTACATCTGTGATAAGGCGTCTTGGACCAACCGAGCTGCCGTATTCGCTACTCCCCAGCCCTTCAATGCAGCGCAGACATGCCAAGTTGCCCGGTAAATAACCCAAGGGTCTGGGTCACTGAGGACGATATGCTGACCTCCTGCTGTTCTCTTCTTTCTCGGTTTTCTCCTGATCGTTTTGGATCTGATCATATTGGACCTTGGCGGCGTGTCTGGGCCCATTCGAACCTCGCAACCCATCAAGCATAACGTATCACCACCGACCAGGAGCAGTCTCGAGTCTCGTCCGTCACATAGCTACGGGGGTTTTCCCATCCCCCCGCGGCGCCTTTGAGCTGTCGATTCCCTTGGAAACTCCCTGGAAATGAGCCCTCTTCGTCACAACGTCTCTGTTCAGGCGGCCGAGTCCTCGGCCGCACCGATGATAATAGGGCGGGGGGGGGGGGGGGGGGGGGGGGGGGGGGGGGGGGGGGGGGGGGGGGGGGGGGGGGGGGGGGGGGGGGGGGGGGGGGGGGGGGGGGGGGGGGGGGGGGGGGGGGGGG